>OVAF01000114.1:0-71343 GCA_900406245.1 Odontarrhena argentea | reverse complement strand
CTTATTATTCAGAAACTGACATGAGTTTATGATTTGGGAAATCATATGTGTTTAACAGAGAATCGTATAAGAATCTGTTGCTGATAATTAACTTATCCTTTTGTTTAGTCTTATAAGAATCTTTCTCACATTGTTGATTGAGACAGTCATACACATTTTGAATCAGATCCATTGCTGGTTAAGGCGGCGAAAGGGCAAGCCGTGAGTCGCCCTCCAGCTCGGATGATGAGATAACCATGAAGGTATACGGCCGTTTACAAAAAAACTCGCCTGATCTATTTCCGATCGAGTGGTTAGTAAAACTCAGATGATTCAACATATTACTTTGAATACACGTTGACTAAATGGAATTGCAGATTTGCCTCCACAACAGTTACATTGATTAGTTTGATCAGAAATCATTTTTATATATGAAATAGAACACATTTTAATTGTGTATTTTTTAAGGAGTTAATCTTTAATCAATGTTCAGTTTCCCAAAGTCAGATCCATATTGGAAACATAAAAAGCATCTTATAGCAGAATTTAAATACTGATCTTATGGCTTCTTTTGAATGTAGGAGAAGATTACCAAACACAGACTTGAAGATACAATCATGGCTTCCTCCTCCTCTCTTCTTTCAGTCTTTTTCTTCTTCATCCTCCACTCTCTTCCCGCCTTTGCGGATCTCCATTTCAAACCTCCTCCTTTCTCTCCTCTCTTCTTCTCTTCCGAAACCCAAAACGTCACAACTTCCCCTTCACGCTACTTCGAAGTAAAAAAGCCTCCTTTTTCAACAGCTCAACAACCACCCTCCTGCTCTCACCGGGTTCTCCACCATGACTTCGCCTACACTTACACTAAACCACCGGTTCTCGCCAATTACACACTCCCTTCTCACTGCCCATCTCAGCACTTCTCCAAAATCGTCCTCGAATTCAAATCCACTTGCCAAGGAAGACAATTCGACCGGATCTTCGGTGTTTGGCTTGACGGAGTCGAGCTTCTCCGGAGCTGTACCGCCGAGCCTAGACCAAACGGGATTGTTTGGTCGGTGGAGAAAGATGTGACTAAGTATCACTCTCTCCTCGTCAAGAACCAGACTCAGATTCTCTCTCTTTATCTCGGTAATCTCATTGACAAGACCTATACTGGTGTTTACCATGTTGATGTCATCTTCCATTATTATCCTCTCCAAGGAGATGATACTTCTTTGTTATCATCTGGTTATACCTCTCCTCAAGCTGATTTGATCTTGCCCATTTCGAGAAACCTTCCTTTAAATGATGGCTTGTGGTTTGAGATTGTGAATTCGAATGATTCTAAGTATAAGGAGATTGAGATTCCTAGGAATGTGTATAGAGCTGTTCTTGAGGTTTATGTTTCTTTTCATGAGAATGATGAGTTTTGGTATGGGAATCTTCCTAATGACTTTGTTACTGCTAACAATCTTAGTGCTCCTGGTAATGGGCCTTTTAGAGAAGTCGTGGTTAGTCTTGATGGCGCAATTGCTGGTGCGGTTTCGCCTTTTCCTATTGTTTTCACCGGTGGGATCAATCCTTTGTTATGGAGACCTATTACAGCTATTGGCTCATTTGATTTGCCGAGTTATGATATTGAGATCACGCCGTTTTTGGGAAGGTTGTTAGATGGGAAGAGTCATAAGTTGGGGTTTAGTGTGACTAATGCCTTGAATGTTTGGTATATCGATGCAAATTTGCACCTTTGGTTGGATCAGGAGAAGGAGGTAGTCGAAGCGAAGGTTTTGGAGATTAGGAAAAGCTCCCTGAAGATGAGCGCTGTCTCGGAATTCAAGGGGTTGAATGGAAACTTCACGACGGAAGCAAAGAGGTCGGTGACTTCGATCGGGTTGGTTAAATCCTCTCATGGGGAGATCATTACCACTGCCAATCAAGAATTTAGCTATATAAACAAAATGGTTTTGGGTAAAGATGGGAACATGCAGATAATAGATCAGTTCATTCAAGCTGATGATCGTATTCACGCAAAGAGAGGCTCGAGAGATATCTACACGGTTAAATCAATTAAGAGCTTTCCCTTTTACCTCGACTCCGACTCTGTGAAGAAACCAAATCACACATCTCTGGAGGTTGCAAATTTCTCAATGGCATTCAACGAGGAAAGATCACAGAGTGACAACGGGTTGATGAGAACATTCAAGAGCAAGCTTGAGAACAAGCAAGAAGGGCAAGGGGTTATGGTAGTGAGGAATAACTTAGTGACCAGTGGATATGGAGGCACACAACAAGTGTATAAATATGTCGGAAGTGACCAGTGTTACTTCAGGAACATCAGTAGCTTTAACTACACCATTCTGTATGACAAGGTTGCGACTATTTGCAAGAAGAAAACACTGAAGCTGCCTCCTCAAGTCGAACATCGAACCAGAAAGCCCTTACTGTGAATGACAGTAGAGAAAGAAACATCTAAACAGTTAATTATGTTTCTTCTGTATTTTCCAGTTTTCAGACGATGTCTCCATCATATTTGTTGTAGCTCATCAATGTTCTCACTTTTGTTTTGTGCAACTAAAAAAGTGTGTAGCAATAGAACCGGTTAGTATCGGTGGTTTATGATTTATCTGAGAGTTAATTGAACAGTGTTTCCTTGGTTAATTGTTCATTTACTGTGGAAGTTGTATGTAAAACACTGGTTATGACAATAATCCAATCAAATTGCCAAATTTTCAATTTCATAAACGTCGTATACCGATCCGGGCGAACCAGCGAGTTGTACCGGGAAATTTACCCCGAGGAAAGAAATCTAGAAGTTGGGCCCCACTATTATCCAGATAGATCATACGTGGCTAGATTACAGCCGTCGAAACTGATTGACTTAAGAGGTCAAACATTGAATCGCAATTCTCTCTCGCTTCCCTCGGTGATAAGGAAACACCAGACCGGACCAAGGAGCGGGGAAACTCCGACAGCAGTTGAACTTTTAGGTTCCTCGGTGATTGACAATGAGCTTATCATCACCTCCAAGGTCCGTTTAAAGTTTCAAATTTTCCTCTTGAACTCTGTTTTGCCCATTTAGCTAAATCCTCATACTTTGGTGCAGTGTCTGTAGTTCGTCCAAATGCTACTCCTCCGGTTTATCGTTACCGGTAGGGTTTCGATCCAATCCCATAAACGTAGGATTGGTTTGTTACCCAACAAGACACGACAATGCTGCTCGAAAGTTTGTTGTTGCTTGCTCTTCCTCTTCCGGTACGTATCTCCTGCAATTCAAATTCTCAAAGATTTATGCTTTCTGAATTGGTTTTGGTTGATTTGGATCTCTAGCTGCTCATTCGAATGTCAAATCTGAAATTGCCCTTGAATTTAGATGTTTAACTTGAATGTTACCTTTGAAATGGCGGTTTGGGGTTGTCAAATACAAGATAAAAATTGCTTGTATTAAGTCACTGAACGTGAAATTCAGCTAGTTATTGATAAGAAAGGATCAATTGAGTCTGAGGCCTGGCCTTATCCTTTTGTTAATCTTGATGAATCTATCTCACAACTAGACATTTTGTTCAAAATGCTGAATCAGATCCATTGTTGGTTAAGGCTGCGAAAGGGCAAGCCGTGAGTCGTCCTCCGGCTTGGATGATGAGGCAAGCAGGAAGGTATATGGCTGTTTACAAAAAGCTCTCCGAGAAACACCCGTCCTTCAGAGAGAGATCGGAGAACACTGATTTAATAGTGGAAATCTCCTTGCAGCCATGGAAAGCATTCAGACCAGACGGTGTCATTATTTTCTCTGACATCCTCACGCCTTTACCTGCATTCGGTGTCCCATTTGACATCGAAGAGGTCAAAGGCCCCGTGATCCAATCTCCTATCCGAACTGAAGAAGATTTAAGGAAATTGCATCCTATTGATCTTGATAAACTACAATTTGTTGGAGATTCCCTCAAGATTTTGAGACAAGAGGTGGTTTTTTCTATTCTCTAAGCATTCCCCTGGATTTTAACCGGATGAGTTGAATATGGATTCTTGTTTTGAAAGGTCGGGGAACATGCTGCGGTGTTGGGTTTTGTTGGAGCGCCTTGGACAATAGCGACGTATATTGTTGAAGGAGGTACAACTCGGACATATACAGTCATAAAGAGCATGTGCCACACTGCACCGAATGTGCTGAGAACTCTTTTATCTCATTTAACCAAGGCCATCACCGAGTATGTTGTATACCAAGTTGAGCACGGAGCTCACTGCATACAAATATTTGATTCATGGGGTGGACAGTTGACTCCCGAGATGTGGGAACGCTGGTCTAAACCCTACATCGAAGAGGTATTAGTTAAATGTTTTCATCTTGAGGACTTAAAAGATTCTCTTATGGTCTTTAACTTTTTGTCATTTTGGTTTGCCAGATCATTCATGCTGTAAAGAAAAGATGTCCAGATACGCCGATAGTTTTCTACATCAATGGAAATGGTGGTCTTCTTGAACGAATGAAAGGAACTGGAGCTGATGTTATTGGACTTGATTGGACTGTAGATATGGCTGATGGAAGGAGGCGATTGGGTAGTGAGGTTAGCGTGCAGGGAAATGTTGATCCAGCTTACCTTTTCGGCCCACTTCCTGCTTTAACTGAAGAAATTCAAAGGTGGGTTAGTTACTTTGCTCAGCTGAAGATAGTAATGCCTATATTCAAATCAAGAAACCTAAAGAATTATTATTTTTTATGCAGAGTTGTGAAGAGTGCTGGACCAAAAGGACATATCCTCAATCTAGGACACGGTGTCTTGGTAGGGACACCAGAGGAAGCGGTAGCTCATTTCTTTGAAACCGCTAGAAGCTTGGATTACAAAACATTCTTCCAAAATCATGTTCCTGAAAAAGCTGAATCTGAACTGGTTGCCTGATGAATGTTGAACAGACAGGTGAGACTAGTCCCTAACTCCCTATGCAGAAGCTTTCTGATTTGTTTAGTTTGGTGAACATATATTTGAAACTCCCCATGTTAATGCAGGAATCAGAGAAAAACTTTCATGTCCGACTCATAATCTATCTCAGGGTTGGTAACTTGCTACAAGCGACATTCGAAGCAGTCCTGGTCTTAACTCTTGACAGTGTCTTAGTTGCTGATTCTTTTGGTTAAAGTTTAACCAAACATCAATCTGATTAATCTTCAACATTTCCATGTTTGTTGTCCCTTTTTCTTCGTATGGTTCTTTCTTCTCTGTGTATCTCATGTATTTTCTCTTTTCCCACTTCAGTGTGAAATCAAGCAGCTCGTTTTGTATCATGGATTGAAAAAAATATTGGAATGTAGAAGATTAGTCTCTGATCTCAGCCTGTATCAGATTGGTTTGGTTCGATGAAATTCCCGGTCTGGTTTGTTTTCTAGATGTTAACCGACTTCACTACAAGCGCAGATGTCTTATATCTAAATTGATCATCCGTCCAACAGCAACTTAATGGGCCATTTATTGCTGTATTGGGCTTGTTACAGTCTTTTTTTTTTATCGGCGGCTTGTTACAGTCTTTTGTCCATAATTACGTGCACACTATAAGTGGACCTGATCTAATAGACTTTGAATTTTTCAGATTTTTTGGAAATAATGTCTGAGATTTATACAAATCCAGAAATGCATGTTATTAATAAATATCTTTCAAAAAATAAAATAAAATTCTATGTAGAAGGGTGAAATGTGACGGAGAGAAAATATATTTTTTTTTTTTTTGTAAAATAGGATTGAGTTAATAAGTTAACAAAAATTGAAAAGTCATAAATAATGATTTTTTGTTGTATTATCCACCTTTATTTTATTTTTTGTTTTTAAAAACAAAAATCTAGTTCAACCAATAACACAAAACAAAAATATATCAGGATTTTAAATCATCACAACATATTTTAAAAATTAATGTTTTGTATTTGAAAAATGAAACAACAAATAATTAAAATAAAAACCAAATATATCATATAAAATTATAAATTATACAGAAGAACTATAAGCTAAAGTCAAATGAACATAGAAAGTTGACTTATAAGATAATGTATAGTTACTAGTCTTATAAGATAATGTATAGTCACTCGTCACTACCATGGCCATGGCCTCACCATTTTGCTTTCATGAATCATCCCACTTTCTATTGTTTTTTTCTTTGAAGTTAAAACAAAGAAATTCAAAATTGAACACTTTTGTCTTAACCTCCCTGAATGTTTCTGATAAATAATGTTAAGTATCATCTAATACGTCAACCGAATTATCAACTTACACTGACCCCACACCGAACTTACAACTTTATATTATTAATGTAGCTATCATCCAATAAATATTATCCAATAATTGAATTTTGTTACTTCTTAAGTCTTTAAAGGGATCTATAAACAACAAAAGTTTCGTATAATTAATTCAGCATTATTGCTAAAATTCAAATTAAAGAAGACGGCCATGATTCATCAAAAACCAATTAAGAAATACAAAAGGGTCAATGATAATTTTTCGGACGAATCATTCTACCCAAGAGCCATTTTTCTAATACCGTCTAAAACTCCAAAAGTATAATGAATTGATATACACTTAACTTTTCCAAAACATTTTACAGGACAAAAACTCTAAATATTATATTGATACTTTGAAAGGACTAGTTTAGTCCTATAGTTTAACTTGAAAAACATACACTTCGAATCCATCTCTTTACCATTGACCAAAAAGCCTCCTAAAGTTAATCTTATAATTTAAACGTATTTATCAATATTTACGTGTAATATACTGAGAGAAAAATAAATCAAACTTGAATCGAATATCCATCAAAGATGTAGACAATAAGCCACGTAGCAATACCGATGAGAAACATATTTTTGACGGATCACAAACTCTTTTTTTGGAACAAATCACAGATTCATAATCTTGGTGACTTGATAGTATAATTTTACTGACGTATTCAATGATTCGAATATTCCATTAATAGTCATTACAAATAAAAACCTTAATGTATTAGACTATATTAGCTAATCATTCATCTCATATGCGCCACATGATATGCCATTTATTGTTGTAAGTAATAACTAATAACAAATCCGATGTACTTACTTACGTGCAAGATAATGACTTATCTTAATTCATTTGACATTTGGTTTTTTTTTCCTCATGTACATAAGTTTTCATTCCATCCCACCAAAATTTGTAATTTAGTGGTTGTGTTATGCTAGTGTTGTCACAACCTGAATTCGAACGCAGTTTAATGTATAATGTTGTTAAACTGTCCATGTTGTAAAAAAAAATGTTTTATTCCATCCGTAAATATATATACAGTTAGACTACAAATCTTGAATTACCGTGACAAAATACATGTTCTATATTGAGTCTACGTTTATATAATTTTAAAAACAAATCACAAATTGGTTGAGATAGACAAAGAACCCATGTAGCAAACTAGCAATACAGATTACAAAACATCTTTTTTTTTATATAAAAAAAATCACAAACTTGGTTGACTTGAGTACATATTGTAATGACGTATTCACTGATTCAAATATTCCATTAATAGTCATAAAAATGAAAAAACCTTAATGTACAAATATATTAATTTGTTCATCTCATATGCCATTCATTGACGAAGAGTAATTACGTGTAAGAAAATGACTAATACTAGTATTTATTTACTTGACATGTGTTTTTCTTTGCCGTTCAAAGAAAAAAAAAAAAAAAGACTTGTGTTTTTCTTCAAACTGCAAATTAATGATATTATATAATTTTATAACATCTGTTTAATCATCTAAAAACTCAAGTTTGGATTATCGAAAATATATTGTGAAAGTTAAGAGTCAGAGATTTGTGTATCTTCGTGCATAGACAAATCATAAAATGCAGGCACGAACTCACACGATCCTTTTAGCTAAAAGCCTAAAACACAATTATTGCCAAGATTAATATACAAGAATCTACTGAAGGGAATTTCAAAAAAAAAAAAAAAAGAATCTACTAAAGGTAATTCCATGATCTTATGTCATACTAACAAAATCAAAATCAATTAAATCTTTGACCACTAAAACTCAAATTTGAATATATGGCAATGCTTTATATTTGCAGATACTCAGTTAAAGTACTATTATACTATCACTAATAATCTCAATTCTTAGCTACTTTGTAATTTATAACTCTAATACCACTCCACAAATTACAGAATCAGTAACAAATTTTAGCTCACTCTATAAAAATAGCATGAAATTAATATAAAGATTTTATTTGCTCATAGAAAATGTATAAAATATTTTTCTGTTATCGACAAAGATTATAATATTTATTAAAATTGTAGAATATTCTGAGTATAATTATTGTATTTTTCTCACTCTAAAATACAAATAGATTTTTTTTTGTTTTACATCAAAGAGAGTGCATTTTCTTATTTTCCAACCGAAATCATTTTTTTTCTTGTTTATAAAAATTAGGAAAGAGTAATTTTTTTTTTTAAAGATGACAAAAAGAATAAGGAAATATTAAATATATCAATTAGAAAATAATGGAAACTGAAAAGGTTAAATCTTATTTTATTGGAAGCGCGCACACAGAGGACCACACTTGCTCTATATATATACACTTCAGTCTACACTCTTATTTGCATTCATCTCTGAATCTGATTCCAACATTTCTAAACCTTTTCTCTCCAATCTGGTTAGTTTCTGGACCAAACATCGATTCTCTCTCAAAACCGAACAATCCCCAGATTTCTTCTCATAGGTTTTTTTTTTTGTCTCAATCCATTTTTTTTTTTAATCCAGTCTAATCGAATTTCCGGTTCTATCGGCGAGATTTTGGCATTCAATAAACAGATTTTACATTTTTTTGTCATTTTGATTATTTTTGGCTGATCTGAAAATTGTAGAAGCGTTTGTTGTGTGGATTGATCGGCGAACATGGCGGGTCGGAACATAGAGAAGATGGCATCCATTGATGCTCAGCTTCGTCAACTTGTTCCCACTAGAGTCAGTGAAGACGATAAGCTTATTGAGTACGATGCTCTTCTCCTCGATCGCTTCCTCGACATCCTCCAGGATTTACACGGCGAAGATCTCCGTGAAACGGTACACAAATCAATACCCATTTGGCTATAGATCCTAAAGATTCAATCTTTCTGTTGATTAGTTGTGAAAAAATGGAACCTTTTGGTTTAAAGTTGGTGGAAATGATTTGGCGTTGTGTGTAGGTTCAAGAGCTATACGAGTTATCTGCTGAGTATGAAGGCAAGCGTGAGCCTGCGAAGCTTGAGGAGCTAGGGAAAGTTTTAACGAGTTTGGATCCTGGTGACTCCATTGTTATCTCCAAGGCTTTCTCTCACATGCTTAACTTAGCCAATTTGGCTGAGGAGGTGCAGATTGCTTACCGTCGTAGGATCAAGAAGCTGAAGAAAGGTGATTTCGTTGATGAGAGCTCTGCTACTACTGAATCTGATATCGAAGAGACTTTCAAGAGGCTAGTTTCGGATCTTGGTAAGAGTCCTGAGGAGATCTTTGATGCTTTGAAGAATCAGACTGTTGATCTTGTTTTGACTGCTCATCCTACGCAATCTGTGCGTAGATCTTTGCTTCAGAAGCATGGGAGGTTTGTTTTTTTGCTTCCTTTGGATTTTTGAGACGACTCTTTTTTGGATTGTGTATTGACCCTGAAGGATTTTTCAGGATAAGGGACTGTCTTGCTCAATTGTATGCCAAGGATATTACTCCTGATGACAAGCAAGAGCTTGATGAGTCTCTCCAAAGAGAGGTAAGAAACTCAACCTCACTGGACTGTAACATGCTGTTTTGGTGTTATCATCCTCAGACAGAGTGACAAGATTGCCCTTTTAACCTCTCGTGTGTTGTTTAGATCCAAGCTGCATTCCGAACAGATGAGATTAGAAGAACACCTCCAACACCGCAAGATGAAATGAGAGCTGGAATGAGTTATTTCCATGAGACAATCTGGAACGGTGTCCCTAAGTTCTTGCGCCGTGTGGACACAGCTCTGAAAAATATTGGGATTGATGAGCGTGTTCCTTACAACGCCCCATTGATTCAGTTCTCTTCATGGATGGGCGGTGATCGTGATGGTACAGACATTATTCTTATTACTGACAAAGGAATCTCTGTCTCTCATGTTTCCTCTTCTTCATCCTCTAACTGAATTACCTGGATTTGCAGGTAATCCTAGGGTCACACCTGAAGTCACTAGAGATGTGTGCTTGTTGGCTAGAATGATGGCTGCCAATCTCTACTATAACGAAATCGAGAATCTCATGTTTGAGGTTCTTATCTCTTTTTCACATCTCTTCATTTTCCAATTTCCCTTCTTAAAGGTACTTGATTGATCATTCCTTTTTCTTCTTGGCAGTTGTCTATGTGGCGTTGCACTGATGAGTTCCGTGCACGGGCTGACGAACTCCACAGGAACTCAAGGAAAGATGCTGCAAAACATTACATAGGTTAGAAGCAAAAGGATCTTCTTTAGAGATTTTATACTCGCGAGATTGAAAAAGTAACACATAAGTATACAATGTTATTGCTTTTGCATTCTGAAGTTTTTTTAAAAAATTCAATGCAGAATTCTGGAAGACAATTCCTCCAACTGAGCCATACCGTGTGATTCTTGGTGATGTGAGGGATAAACTGTATCACACACGTGAGCGCTCACGTCAATTGCTGAGTAACGGAATCTCTGACATCCCCGAAGAAGCTACTTTTACCAATGTGGAAGAGGTATACAAACTCTACACATCCCCTGCCTTTAGATTTTCTCCCAGCCTTAAACTTGTTCCCCTTACAATTTTCACAGAATTATAATTGTGTTTACTGTTCTATTTTCTTGTAACGCAGTTCTTAGAGCCTCTTGAGTTCTGTTACCGATCACTATGTTCATGCGGTGATCGCCCAATAGCTGATGGAAGCCTTCTTGATTTCTTGAGGCAAGTCTCTACCTTTGGACTCTCCCTTGTGAGACTTGACATTAGGCAAGAGTCTGAACGCCACACCGATGTCTTGGATGCTATCACCAAGCACTTGGGCCTCGAGTCCTCCTATAGAGACTGGTCTGAAGAAGGCAGACAGGAATGGCTTCTAGCTGAACTGAGCGGCAAGCGTCCACTTTTCGGACCTGATCTTCCCAAAACCGAAGAAATTGCTGATGTCTTGGATACTTTCAAAGTCATATCCGAGCTGCCTTCAGATTGCTTTGGAGCTTACATTATCTCTATGGCTACTTCACCTAGTGATGTGCTTGCAGTTGAGCTATTACAGCGGGAATGCCACGTGAAAACGCCACTTAGAGTTGTTCCACTCTTTGAGAAACTAGCTGATCTTGAAGCAGCTCCTGCCGCCGTTGCAAGACTCTTCTCGATAGACTGGTACAAAAACCGTATTAACGGCAAACAAGAGGTTATGATCGGTTACTCAGATTCAGGGAAAGACGCTGGGCGTCTTTCAGCTGCTTGGGAGCTATACAAAGCTCAAGAAGAGCTTGTGAAGGTTGCTAAGAAATATGGAGTCAAGCTAACTATGTTCCATGGCCGTGGTGGCACAGTCGGAAGAGGAGGTGGTCCCACCCATCTTGCTATCTTGTCTCAGCCACCGGATACAGTAAATGGCTCATTCCGAGTCACAGTTCAGGGTGAAGTCATTGAGCAATCATTTGGAGAGGAACACTTATGTTTTAGAACGCTTCAGCGTTTCACAGCTGCTACTCTTGAGCACGGAATGAACCCACCGATTTCACCGAAACCCGAGTGGCGTGCTCTGCTAGATGAAATGGCGGTTGTTGCAACTGAGGAATACCGATCTGTCGTTTTCCAAGAACCTCGATTTGTCGAGTACTTCCGCCTCGTAAGTATTTGATTCACATCACACTCCAAATTTCACCAATGTTTTTGTATTTTCAAGTTTCTCAAATCTTTGGTTTGGTTTGCAGGCTACTCCAGAGCTGGAATATGGACGTATGAACATCGGAAGCAGACCCTCAAAGCGAAAACCAAGTGGTGGAATCGAATCACTCCGTGCAATCCCATGGATCTTTGCTTGGACACAAACAAGATTCCATCTCCCTGTATGGCTAGGATTCGGAGCAGCTTTCAGGTATGCAATCAAGAAGGATGTGAGAAACCTCCACATGCTGCAAGATATGTACCAACACTGGCCATTTTTCCGAGTCACCATCGATCTTATTGAAATGGTGTTCGCCAAGGGAGACCCCGGTATCGCTGCATTATACGACAAACTTCTTGTCTCAGAAGATTTATGGGCTTTTGGAGAGAAACTCAGAACCAACTATGAAGAAACCAAGGCCCTCGTCCTCCAGGTATAAACAGAGTCCTCTGTTTCCTATACCTTTAAGACCATTTATCGCAATTCCACTAACTTCCCTTTGTTTGCAGACTGCTGGACACAAAGATCTTCTTGAGGGAGACCCTTACCTGAAACAAAGACTTAGACTTCGTGACTCTTACATTACAACTCTCAATGTTTGTCAAGCCTACACATTGAAGAGAATCCGTGATCAAAACTACAATGTGACTCTTCGACCACACATTTCTAAAGAGATCATGCAATCAAGCAAATCAGCACAAGAGCTCGTCAAGCTTAACCCCACAAGTGAATACGCTCCTGGACTTGAGGACACACTCATCTTAACCATGAAGGGTATTGCTGCAGGATTACAAAACACCGGTTAAGTCAAAGAGAGAAACAAAAACTTCAAATCTCTCTTTTTACTATCTATCCTTTTTTAATAATCTCTTTTCTTAGAATCAAAACAATAAGTTTATTACGGTTTGGATTTTCAGTTTACTTTTATGTAAATCCCACCGTTATAAGTTTTTAATCTTTTTATCACATTGTATGAAACTTGACAACACTGTTCTGTTTCTGGAAGTGGAAACATAAAAACAGAGACAGTGACAGTGAAAGTGAATCTTAATGTTATCATCTTTTGTCTTTTTGTTCCTCTGCTCTGTGTCTTTGCAATACCAGAGTCATTTACATTTGCTGATATGTTCCTATGACAAGTGTGAATGGTGGTCCCTGAAACGGCAGGCATGTTTAATTGAACTAGAACGTTAAAGAAGGGAAGATACGTCACTGAACGACACCATTTTTTGTTCTGTTTGAGAAACACGGCACGTATTTCGTTTTACTGTACACTGTTTAAAGATCACCATCATGCAAGTCAACAGCGAGTGTTCATCACGCGCTCTAAACCGATGCGTACCATTTTGCTTGGATTGTTTGCGTTGCAAGCAATATTGTTCTCCAATTAGGGCTACATATATAAAGTAAGAGCCACTTTTCATTTGAAAATGTTATGCAATAGTATTTTATCAAGCGCAAAAATGTTTTGACTACATGAATGAATGGTTTATTTTTCTATGGTTTCACCACCAAAGTAACCAAAATTTTACTCTATGTACACACATGATTAATCTCTCTTTCTAAACTCTAAACAATGAATAAATCGAATCGGAAGTGATTCTCTAAAACCTAAACGCCTTAGTTCGAGAGATTTACTGATAAGTTTTTTTTATGAACATATAGTAATGTGTTTTTTTTTTTTTTGAGTTTGCTAAAGGCTATAGTGTCTCACTGAATTCTCCAGTGTTTCCTTGCTTGGACACACAATCTCCTTAATCCGAGTGCCGAGTTTGTAAATCTTGAATGTTGGTACAACTCTTACTTTCTCTGCATCACCCACTCCAGGATGTTTCTCAATCTCCACCTATCGAAACAGTCACACAAGTGAGTTTCTATGGTTACTTTAACAAAGGTGTTAAAGTTCTGTTTCTTTTGTTACCTTGAGGAAATGAAGAGATAGGTAACGGACACAAAGCGCGTCCACGAAAACAGACATTTCTTTGCATTGTTGATCCGAAGCTCTCGTAAAAAATACAATGGAAACTCCTGCCAAACCGAAATGTACAACAAGTTAAGCAACGCCCTTAAACTATGAAGAAAATATAAATTCTATCATCAACTTACCAGGTCGGGTTAATGCAGCTTTTAACTCTATAGGACTAAAAATTTCCTCAACTTCTCCTCCAAATTCCATGTCTAATACTACTTCTCCACAAGACTTCTTCAATGCAACTTGCGCGTGAAACAAAGATTCAGCAATTTCTTTGTCATAAGGTAGTTCCTTTCTTAACGTTTCATAGTCTCTCACTGCTTCAGCCCATCTTTCCAGCTACAATTACAAAGGAAGAAGCTTAGAACAAGTGGAAAAAAACAAAGTAAGTCATACCATAGAGATTGTACCTTGAAATACGATGCAGCCCTTTGACGAAGAGGCTCCATGTGACCCGGTAGAATGAGCAGTGCATGGTTACAGTCTTCGACCGAGCTCTCCCACATTCCAATTTTAAATAAACAGTCTGCTCTTTGACGTAATAGAGTAACATTCGATGAATCAAACTTTAGACCTTCTCCATAAGCTGCGCTTGCTTCAGTGTATCGTTCTGACTCATAAAGATCGTTGCCACGATTATGGGCCCTAGCAATCAATCTAACATTTCTATACAGCATTTCAACTTCACTGTTTTTTGGATCAATCTCCGAAGCTCTTTCTGCAGATGTAACTGCATTTGCAAACCTACAAAGAATTTAGCATCTGCTCCTTTACTCTTTTCACCCATGAACATTGAAGTAAACCAATCATCAATCAAGAGGTCTATAAATCTCACCTTCCTAGAGCCAACTCCAATTGTGATTTGACAAAACATGTGTAAGCTTCGCAAATCATACCGAAAAACCGAGTCTGTGATAAAGAGGCTGGAAACGGTTCTACTTTGGGGACAGATGCTAGTTCTGTTTGAGCATCATCAAGCCTTAGGAGTTTCAATAGTGCTTCCACTTTACACATAGCTAACTACAAATTTAAGGTATGTAAAATACTTCAAATGTTTGATTTGAATTCTTCTTAAGGTAACACAAATTACTAATACAAGAATGTTTGTTATTTACCTGAGGAGAGCAATCAGCTCCATACTTAATAGCTGCACTTACTTCTGTCAAAACAAGGTTCCATTCACCGCGTCTTCTTGCATATGTGCATTTGTTCAAGTGTTTATCTACTAGCTGAAGCATCTTCACCACCGTAGGATCTGATGGTTCCTCCACGGCAAAAAAGTGCTTCCCCGCATTATCGACATGGCCTAATCTGCAACCAATTAATCAAATGATTAGAAACCATTTTTATATCAATTATAAGAGTCTTGAATCATTGCAGTTACCTAAGAAGCAATGAGGCTAAACGGTGATGAGCCCTTATAAATTTCGGATCCAATTTAATAGCTTTATAACACTCATTCACTGCTTCCCCAATCCGACTCAAACTCGACAATGCAGCTGCTCTATTGCTATAGTAAGCAGCATTACTCGGCGAGAGCTCAATTGCTTGATCATACAACTTCAAAGCCTCAGCAAAACTACCTTTTTTATACATTTCGTTTCCTTTTTCCTTTATTTCTTCTGGATTCGAACTAGTAACCACTTTCTTAGACAATGTACATTGGTCGGGGACATTAGTAGACCGATTCGCCGCTGCTACAGGTGAACCTAACGAAGAACAACCAGAGGTTGTAGGCTTAGTAATAGCCTGAGAGAAGCTGTTTCCGCTTCCGCTACCTCGGAAAACACTACCGTATCCATAAGACTTAGCAGCAGCTGGTCCAAGAACCATGTTTTTGGGAATGCCTTGAGTCATCCCTGTAATCTGAACTTTCCCGGACGGAAAAAGATTTCCGCCAGGGAGTATCTTGACCGGCGAAGTAGAATTTTTCCTGGCCAGTCTTGTATTCCCAGTCCTAGTCGGGGCCTTTGGGCTGTTTGGCCCAGTTTTAGCCCCGGCAGGACTGGTGGACCCAGATGTAGCATTGGCTGGGCTGTTGGACCCGGATTGTGTGGCGGATACACTGCCGGGAGAATGAGCGGCGGAGGATGGAGTGGTGGTCTTGGATTGAGCGGCGGGCTGATCGGAATCAGGTTTGGTTGAGACCGGAGCGTGATCTGTAAAGGATCCCGAGGAGCCAGAACTGCTACTACTAGTGGAGGTGGAGGTGAGTCTTGTCTGAAGAGGAGTGATTGGTGATCCAAGATCGGCAATAATAGTATCTGGCTTATTCTCTTCTTCGTCTCCAAGCTTATCGACGACGACCATGTAAGGTTCCCCTACAGATTTTGATTTTGTCATTTTCTAAGATTACAAATGAAACAAGAGTGCCGATAATAATCACAGAATGCTCAAATTTCGTCAATGGCGAAACAAGATTCAAACAACGGAGAAGATATATGCATCCACGGAAGAGAAGAAGAAGAAAAAATGGAATCTTGCGATGGCAGAGAATGAATGTGACTGTGTGTTTCCTCTAGAGAGAGAGGAAGACTCAGAATAGAACAGAGGAAGGAGACGAAGCGAAAACAGAGAAAATTAAATTTTATTTAGCTCTCTCGACTTGACACACAAAANACAAAAAAAAAAAAAAAAAAAAAAAAAAAAAAAAAAAAAAGAAAGAGAGATTTAGTTTCTCCTCAACTGTTCTCATTAGTTCCGCTTGAAACATGAGGTCATGCTAAGTTCTGTTGGAATGTTCTGTTATGTTTAAATTGGTTCCGTCATTAAGACAAGTCTTGTACCGTACCATTCAAAATATATTTTAACATCAAATTTGTATTTTATGACTAATAAAATAATAATCTAAAGTTGTGTTTTATTTATTCTTTTTAATCTTTTCACGAGTCCGATTTTGCCTAGTCAAATTGAAAACTAGTGACACACTGTGATCTAAATTTTTTCCGATTTTAGGATTTTGGTTTTAGCCTTTTAGGCTATTTTAATAGCAATTTTTTTTTTTTTTTTTTTGAAGTCTTGACTGAATCCTTCTCGTGGATTGCGCTTACAACTATTATATATGTCCACGCAACACTCTACTTACTAGTACCTCATTATTACTTCTTTTTTCTTTTAATATGATGTGATCCTTCGTAAAATCATAATTATCGACTCAGACAATATTGTACACGAATTTCATGAAATGTTGACAAAATCAGGCTCCTTTCATCACCTGGCTGCTTCACCTTCACGAGACACGTTTTTCATTACTGATTTTTTTTTTTAATTTTCTTTTTTATCCAAGGAATGTCTTATCATCCATCAGAAGATATAATAAAACATTGTAAATAAATTATTAAATAGTCTGCTTCTAATATCTTGAAAAACCCACTCGCGTCTCGTGACAAGTGGACGTCCACGTTCCTAAAGAACTTGTACTAATATACTTAATTATCGTTAAGCAACTAGTTGATCACAAGAAATTTGTGTGTTTAATCTTTATGTACATAATTTATCAACTTTCTATATATTTGATTTTGATAAATTTGTCAACTATATATACAGAACCTGTATAATATGTGTTTACATGTGTAAATGACTGATGTAGTGGCAATTCACAAAAGCAAGAAGCATAAATTCTATTTTCGTTTACATATTGTTCACGCAACTTAATGAATACTCTGGAGGAATTATAATGCCACCAATTCCCATCATAAATAGTTCTCTCATCACCAAATGGATTTGTTCACATGTTGAAAAACAAAAATATTTGGAACAATCTTGTAGCAGAACATTCACAAAAATATACAATATGCGTACAAAAAAGTGAGTGCATGCAGATGTTTATGTCTGCATTACGTGTTTCCCAGAATTATGTATGATGTGTATTTGAGTATATTAGCTGCCTAAAGTTAGATGCAAAAGACATTGCTTCTGATAAACATTAGACCATGAATAATAACTCGGTTGGTAGAT
The DNA here is from genome assembly GCA_900406245.1 of Odontarrhena argentea. NCBI lineage: Eukaryota > Viridiplantae > Streptophyta > Magnoliopsida > Brassicales > Brassicaceae > Odontarrhena > Odontarrhena argentea. The sequence continues at coordinate 53,587 of OVAF01000114.1, read as the reverse complement.
TCATGGACCTACACTAGTTCTAATTAGATAAAACAACGGTTGGGATTAATATGTCTAGATTTTCTAATTACAACAAGTAAGTACACATTTAATGGCTATGAAAATGTTACATTTATAGAAAAATATATGAAGTTCGAGTGTAATTTTTACACACGGATTAAAGTATTTCACACTGTGTTACAAACATTTTAAATAGTGTTTTGTAATGGTAAAAAGAAATTAATCAATAAATTTGAGAAAAAAATGAAACTATATATTGTGTATTCTGCTTGATGAACTTTATTTAGTTAGTATACCAAAAAACAAAGTAATTTATAATTTTAAGTACAAACACACAAATTCCAACATATATAGAATTCAAAATAATTTTTTTTTTAAATCCACACGAAATAGAAAAATCTAATTTAACTATCTCAATAGCAATTCAAGGACCTAACGTTACATTTGGTTTGCATACATGCTTTGGTGTTTTATAGTCGCATCATACACAATTAATTGTGTTTGGTAACTTTGGTTTAAGTATGTAGATGTACCCATAACTAATTTGGTGTGTGTGTTTAACATTAATTTTATGGAAATTTGATGGATTTTGTGAATACATGTTCTTTGGATCCTATGTTATGACGCAAGATCAATCATTCATCATTGTCTCTGGTTTGCATAGATAAAGGGGCGTGGCAGGAGCCAGAAAGTACTCGTACGTATTAAATGATTACATCCTTTTCTTTCACCTTTCATATAAGGGAATCCATTAAAAAACATTGACCTTTTAGGCTTTTACTAAGTTCTTGAAGAACATAAATTCATTTTTGACAGCATAACAAAACCATAATTTATTGTTTTTTTAATGCATAATTCAGACAACATAAAATTTCATTTATTATCTTCTTTTTCGTAATCTTATGAAAAACGAAAATGATAACAAAATTAAGACGATGATGATGGGTTTTGGGCTCCTTAGTTTTTTTAATATCATTTTAGGACTTGACAGCTTTCAACATGTTTACATGAAGATAGTAACATTCCAGCTTTTTTGTTTGGTAAAAGATTCCATTCTAGGCCACTTTCTTCTCTTTTGGTTATCATTTTGCCCAGATAGCGAATCAAAAAGTTATCATTTTTCAATCTTGATAGATACCATACAACGTACGAGACCCTACAAGCGTAACTAATTTGTTTCTGTACATAACCATGATTCATATATATGTATATATTTGTCTATGCACAGAAACACACAAAAAGAGTTTTCATAATAATAATAATAAAAAAAGCTTGATCCTAATTTGTTCCTCCCCTAAGAATGAGAGATCAGAAATGCAATTAGTTCATTCTTATACTTGTACAACAAGGAATCACCCAAGACTTTGGGTTACACAAAAATTGCTAATCCTAGTTTCAAAGCCGCATCCAAGTGAAGGAAAACTCTCGTCGCTGTCCACATTTTTTCTGCCATTGCCACCGGAAAAGAACAGAGCAAAGTAAGTGAAAAACCTCAAGGCTTGTACAATCTGTGTGAAGCACGGTGGACGTGATATAGTGAAGGAGATCTTCCATCATTAAAGATATATATAAGAGGTACAGATCAGTCATCATCATCCGATGGCAAAGTCGGGCTCTTTGAGCAGCTCTCTAGCTTGTGAAGTTCCAACATTCTTTTCTCTGGGTTACAAAGACCTGTACCAGTAACATGTTCGATCCAAATTGTGATCAATTGTTGTAGAAATACTCACGCAAACTGACTCTAGATCGATTACTTAAGCGTGTTGTGAATATTATTGAACAGACCTGAGCATTTTGGGATATCCCAAACAGCAATGGAGTGCGATGTGCATTCTGGTTCACAAAGAGTGTGATGGTTCTCGTGCTTGACGTTCATTGCCAGCATCCACGCACCTATTGTCACGTCCTCGTTGCTAAACATCCTGAAACTGAAGTTTGGGACAGAATTTCATCTCGTTAAAAACTATGATTGTATACGGAAACCTACTCAAGAAGGGAACCTAAGGCAAGCCGAAATCCTTATCAAAGTATACAACTCATAGAGATTTGATAGTTCAAAGACGAATATAACTGAGTAGACATAACTTGCCTGTTGTTCTTGAGCGCAACCAAACTTGTGACAACATCAGCAGAAAGAGCATAGATTGGGCCATAGGCATGAAGAAAGTACTCTTTCCCGAGCAGATCTGCCAAAGGCTCATACCTACAAAATTTCAACCAAGTAAAAGCAATTCTCAGTATGTTCCTCAAAAGAGAAGCATTGATTAGCTTGTTCTATTCGTTCGTCATTCTAAGTAGTTCGTGTTCTTACCATTTCAGCTTTGGATCTGTGAAAACCGGACCTTTCTTCAAGCATCCAAGGTATGTCTGCGAGTGACTCCGCTCCTTAGCCAACAGCAAAGACAATCGATCTGCAAAAAAAAAAAAAAAAATAACAGCCTCTTATAAAATCCACAACTTTTTCTGAGAATAAAGATTAATGTGCAAAAAACAGAGAAGGGTATAAAAATACCTGGCCTCAAATATATATCATCATCAGCTTTGACATAGAATTCTGAATCATATAGGGCGTATGCAGCTTTGAAGAAAGCCAAACTACACAAACAAAAGCATATAAAAGACCTCATGTATCAGACCTTTTTCATGCTAACAGTCAAAATATGAAGTGAACAGAAAAGTGTTAATCTCTAACTAACGTTTTGTATGGGAGCTTACTGTACTCCTCCTCAATATCAAGCAGTATAAAGTCATCGTACTCCGCAATCTCTCTTCTAAGCTCAGCCATTTTCGCCTGATCTTTGGTTTTGCCTATAATAAACCGTATAGCCAATCCTGTTGATTCTTCCAAGCTGCCACAAGCGGTAGTTTTCAGCGAACCAACAAAATTACAGAACTCTAAAATAGTGAAAGCCTCAAAACTCAAATGCCACAGAATCATGAAGCATTGAAGTTAACACCACAAAGAGATCATGAGCATATCATCATATTCAGAACAATCTATAATCAGCTTCATAGGTTCCAGATCTTAAAATTCAAGATTAAGATCACATTCCTATTTAGAGAAATGCCATTTAAATCCAGATCACAACAAATTTTAGATGATGTAATAGTCTATCTGACGAATTGATTCCAGAGAATCCTAAAGCTAGCAGAGATAACAAGAACAACGAATCAATTGAGATTTGAGAGAGAAGATGAATCAGTACCGTCGAAGACCTTCTGGATCGGACGGCATCCAAGTCTTCCTAAGTGCTCTTCTCCGACCAGCTGACCTAAATCCGGTCTGAATCCCGACGAATCCCATCACCTTATGTCTTTTCACTCCGCTGCTAACGCCATTACCGTTACTATTCCCAGCGACGTCCCAAACAACACGTACCGTCTTCGGAGGGAAGTTCGTGAGGCAGGTCCGGGCGGATAATCGGAGACCCGGGAAAATAATGGTGGATAGTCCGAATAGGAATCCGGTGAGTCCGATAGCAATAGAGGCGAAGACGATAAGAGGCGTTGATCGGCGCGTGAAGAATGATGGCCGCGCGTGGAACAGTTTAGGGGATCGCATAGCTCTCTCAAGCTTTTGGATAACGGTCGTTAATGGCGATGCGGGTTTTTCTGTTGAGTCAGATCAGGTGGATCCGATTTTCCGGATTCGGATCCTTTTTTCCAAGATCCACCAATTTTTTTTTTGTATGTGTCTGAAAGATATGAATAAAATAATTATAGAACATTCAGATGTAAAAGAAATCAAATTTAGGAACATTAATTAATGTTAGGCTAGTAATTTGACCAAAATAAGATCAGTTTTAAGACAATGAAATAAATTAGTCATTAATTATCGGTAATGTTTTATGTCAAATGAAATCAACTAATTTCACAATAGCATTTAAAGCTAGGTGAAGCCGTTTTTGGCATGGTAGTTAATACAAGAGTTGAAAGTCTTATGAATCAGAATTTTGTTTTAGTTATTGGCATGCTCATTAAGTTTCAGTTAAAAATCATTTAGAATTGTTTAACTTTGAATGTTAGCAAAAAGATTTCAAAGAAAGAAATAAAACTTTGTCCACACGAGATCCAAGAGAAAAGTTACTAAAAAGAGTGATTAAAGTGATAATATCTCTTTTATCTTCCTTCATTACAAAGCTAAGCTTGGTTGTCTTCAACTCTAATCAACAATATTTGGCGATTTTCCTTTTTTTTTTTGTTTCTAATGTTATTTGTCATTATATAAACCGAAAGCAAAATCGAACAAGTGACAAGAGATTAGCGTGGAAAAAGGGTCCTAGTTACGTGTTCTAAAATATTAATCCAAATCTTCAGAGCTATCAGAGTCAAGCTGTTCATCAACACAAAGCAACATCTCATCACTAACATTATTTACTACTAGTACTACTCCTACATCACTTTCTTCTTCTACAACTGCAGAGGAAGATGAAGCTCTTGTAGTCACGTCTTCTTCCTCTGAAAACTTCGGGACCTGTTCCCGCAAACACTCTTCTTCTTTTTCTCCCATGGAGATGTCTGTTGTCTTTGGCCTAACAGCACCATTGCTGTCTCGGGTTGGGTTCCCTCCTCCTGAAGTTGGTTCTGTTTGGTTGGTTCCAACTGGCACAGGGAAGCTTGGGGATGGTTCCTCATCTGATCCTTGTGGAACCATCTGATCACTGCTCTCAAGTTGGGTCGTCATGGCACACCCAGCTTTCTCGAGATCTGCTTTTTTGTTTGATGGGTTGTCGTCATGACAAACACCTGTGCAGAAGCAAGAGTCCGATAAAGTGCGCTGTAACAACAGAGTGAGCCAGAGAGAGAAAGAAAAAGGTAGAAGGAGTGTTACCATTCACAGTGTTGGGTTTAGTGCACTCGTACAGCGTTTTTATGAGCATAACTGTCCCAGGGAACACCATCAAGTTTATTTTTTTTAGAGCATCGCGTTCTTCATCATCCATGGGTTTGAAGCCAAAACCTTCAGTCCAAGTTTCCACTAAACTTGGCAACGCAGCTACCACGAGTTTCTCTACTTTCAAAGACATAAGCGTCTGCAGCCAAAACCAATGGAAAGACCAGAATTCAGCACATGAGAAAATGGTAAGTTATATAAGCTTGTCCTATGATACCTAAGTAATCAAGAGGGAAATGGAAGAGAGATGATATAAGCCAAAAAATTATCGATTAGCCATGTGTACAACAATCAAGGTCAGCACATGACCAGCTACCGGCTATCGGACAGAGTCTCAAGAACAATCGCATAGCACATTCCAAATAGTGTACCTCTTCAATGGCAGCCACGAGGACTCTGCACATTCCCTGACGACGATACTTGCTGCAAGTAGCTACAAGAGGCATCTCTGCTATGGTCACTCCATGCACCCTAGAAAGCAGTAAAATGGTTTTCATATGCGACTCATTCCGGTGTATAGAAATGATAAAACAATTATATGAGTCGAGTTTATTTATACTAACCTAAGGGATGCTACTGAAATCATCACATCGTCTTTTTCCACAACCACTGTGTAGAACCCATCAAAGTCTAAGCGCGAAAATTTTGACCTTCAAGTGCAACAAAAGATTCAGGAAAGGTAGACAGAATGTTAGATATGAGAAGCGGAACTGAACGTACAAAGATAACACACAGACGCCAAAATGTGCAAGCTGATGAAATAAGGACTATACCCCAAGTTGTATAGCACATGAGGTATCATGTCAATACCAGTTCTTGTATCTAGCATAGACTGAAAGCATTCCTCCATAATTGATAGAGCAACAGCTAACTTCGAGTTGCATTCAGCCTTCAGGGCCAGCCTTCGTGCTGAGTGCAGTTTTTCGTCTTCTTTGAAACGCTTCAAAATTGTCCAAGACAGACCATCAGCATTAGCATTAATGACCCCGACACGAGAACTGAGACCAATGTAAACCTGCATTACAAAAGCTCAAAAGCTATTAGAAAGTTGCTAAGTAGCCATAAAGTTATAACAAAGAGCCGAAGAACATAGAGAAAATATTCAATTTTCAATGTAAATTTAATTAGAATCTGGAAGGACAAAGTTATCACAATACATATTAGCTGTTGAAGTGACAAACTACGCATGATAATACCTTCTCGCAATTTTTTCCGCAAAAGTAGGTTCCTGGAAAAGGTTCTCTGCGTTTACTTATCCCTTCTAGACATGCTCCATGATCTGATTAACATAAGTAACTGTTATGAGCCAATGTGGATTTCCAATCAAAATACTTGATTTGGGATCCAACTGCCAAGAGAGGAATAGCTCTCAACTTTGAGTTTTGCAAAATTATCAACTACTAAAGAAAGAAAAACTAGCTGAGCCTGGCAGATAAACCAACATCTGCAACTGTAGCTGATGAAAAGTGACATCAATCATAATAAAATCTGACCACGTCAATTCAATCCAGAGGTATCTTTTGGATCATCAAAAGCGAATTTCATGTGATACATGAATCATAATGTTCTAATAGTTGGCAAGCGTTAGAGGTGTTTACATTTATGCGCACACTGGGAACATTTAAAATCCTGAGAGCGTTCAGCAGGAGCATTATCGTCAACCAACTCTCTGCATATCCAACACGTGCAGCACGAACAATACCAACTTCCTTCAGGGAGCACCTGAAATAGAATGAGCAAAAGTAATACAGCCACTCTCGTTAGAGGGTAGCAATTTACTGGCAGTACAGTTCTAGAAAGGTAAGAAATCCTGGTTATACTAATGTCATGTAATTGACTGAAGTTGAAAGAGAACAGATAACAGAATCCATCGAGAAGTTTCATCCCACGTGTGTGTTTGTAAGTGAGAGACTAGTAAAGATAAGTCTGAGAACAAGTTATTGCCAAATTATTTGTAAATTATACCCCAAAAAGAGCCAAACATTACCTGCATTGCTAAGCAAGCCTGATGGAAGGTAGATGGACAATTATCACAGCAGATCAGCTCACCCCCATCACCACAAATTCCACAAGAATCATCATTTGGATCATCTTCAGAAGCTTCCTCTGATTTCGATCCATTTCTTCGGGCTTTATACTCAGCATGCCAAGCTTCAAGCTGACATGATGCGAAAGGCTTTCCTGACCCCATGAATAGATTCAGACATGGACAGTTCTGGTTAAATCCAGCATGGTTCTTGAACCCAGAAAGTGATAAAATCTCCTTGCAACATGTACACACCACTCCATCTTTAGTTACCAGGCCTGTCTTTACCACAGTATTATGATCAGGATCTCGTAACTGGATAACTTCGTCCCTAGAAATTATTTTGGTAGATATCAACCATGATAGGACGGTTCTTGGACCTAAAGTACACCAATTTCCTTGACAAACTTGTTTTCCCCCATTGCTGGTGCTTCGGGGAAGCAGCCTGCACCCTCCCCTGTTATTTCTTTTTTTGGTTCTAGCTTTTGATTTCTGGGCTTTCTTTTTCTGGATTGATCTCCTAGCACAGCCACCCTTACCTTTGGTTCTCATTGTTGTCGAAACGGAAAGCTCATCACTCTTATTACAATGCTTTCTAGCTTTTTTTCTTCCATTCTTTAAATTGCCGCAGAAATTCTTCATGTCATCATTCCCCAAACCCTTATTCCGATTTTCCTTTGAGATAACATGGATGTTGCCCATATCTTTATCCTGGCATCCAAGGCTACCGGGAGATTTAGAATAGAGAGTGTCATGTTGGTCCAATGAAGCTGGTTTGATTTCAGATATTTTTTTCGACTTTCTTTGTAACTTCCCTCTCGTAACACTTTCATGCATGCCCTCTACTATCAATTTTGAAGCTCCAACGACCTTCGTAACCTCCTCATCATCAAGCCCAGAGATTTTCTTAGCAATTGTGTTCTGCTTTTCTTGTCTAGAAGAAACTTTTCCACGGGAAATGTTAGTTTTCCCATCAGATACTGTCAGCACACTTTCAGAAATTGCATCTTCTTTCTTAAACTTGTCAATAACGGAATTTCTTGCGACTTCAACTACATTTCCCTTTCTTAGAGAACCAACTTTCTTAGCAATGAAGACAGCGGTCACAAAAGGCTCTAAGGTGCTCCACCAAAGTGCCCGTGTGTTGGCAAGATTTAAGTTTTTCATGTTCTCCTCAATGTCCAACAATGTAAGTGAGAGATCAGACCAAAAGTCATTAATACCGGTCCATTTCTTAGAACCAGCATCCATTAACTTATGATCAGCTAATAGAATCCCACCTAATGATCTCCAAGCTGGCCCAAATTCACGAAATCTTCGTCCCTCTGTAGATATGTATATAGTTTCTACCCTACCTGATCGCCTGCGTCTCTCGATTTCCCATCTGGCAGAAATTAGTAACTTACAGACATACTTGTACAGAAGAGGACGGGGGTCCTCTTTCGGATCAATCTTTAGACAAGTGTCAGACATATTTAACTCATGAGAATATACATTAGAACTGTCGTTCAAGTGTCGTGGGAAGAAAGATTTCTCAATAGGAGGAGTAGATGCACCTGCGAAGATCATTCTAGTCGCAAAGCTCTCCTGAGACACAGGAGAGGCTATTGCTTTAAACTCCTTTCCATCACTTTTGTCCAGGTTTGGTAATTTACACCTTTCTGAGACAATGCCACTCAAGTAAACTTCTCTTCCCTTTTCCATGCTTTGCTTTAGCAAATAGGAGCTAGTTGAAACACCCTTGCTAGATGATTCGACTAAATGAAGAGGAATTGTTTCTCTAGAAAAATCCGAAACTGGAAAACCATCCAATTCTGATTCCTTTTCTTCCATTGCATCCAGATGTTTAGGATCTGAAAGCTTCGGTCTCTTGGCTTTTGTGTTAAAGTCCACACCATCTTTTGAAGCAGATGGCACAGAACCTCCTAGACATGCGTATCCACTTGTTACCACAGAGTTGTCATTGTTGGAACTCAGTGAGGAATTGACGTTCTTACTGGAATCACATTCGAAGTTAATGACTCCAGTTACAAGACACCTTTTAGTAGTATTTACGGCATCACTTCCAAAGAAAACTTCCCTGAATATCTGATGTTCCTCATACGACCCCTCAAAGCAGTCATCATCTAACATCTCGATCTCAGCTTTCCTATGCATCTTTACGAACTAACTGCATATTCAACCTTCACCTTTAATTAAGAGGAGGGTAAGATACCTGCAATTATATAATGTAACAATAACAAAGTTAATAATCAGATACTTTTCAATAAAACAATCCACAGAGATGCAGGATCAAGAAGCAAAAACTAGTTACAGCTGTGCCTTTAGATCTCCAGACTCATAGCTCAACACAAATAACTAAACTACAAATGGAAACAAAGAGCATCATACTTCTCATTTCTTTTGAGATATTGTGGGATTCCAGCCTCTCTACATTGATGTATTAAGGCAAATATAAACATGAGTTGTGCTCAAGTTTCTTATCTATACACTACTGTTGATGGTTAGCATCAGATAAGTCCCTTTACATCTTGCTTAAGGATATGAAACTTCAGATATAAGCCAATCTACTTAAAGTATTAGCACTATCACTTTCTTGATATACTAAAACTGTCATAGGACCCAAAATTAAGCCAAATTTCTTCAGAAGAAATCACACATCAAAACAATCATACCAATTACCAAATCATACACACATACCCAGATAGATTCAAAACAAAGCTAAAACCAGACACCCAAAAGCCGAGAAATATCATAGAGAACGAAACCCAAATACCAGATTTCGAGAAATCGAGAGTACCTTAGCCAAACACACCCAGCACAAGCTCAAAAAAGGGCAAATGCATGAGATTACCAACATGCAAAAGGGATCAGAGCAGCAAATTCCACGAAATCGGAGATGGATTCTTCCTCGAAAACTGCGAAATCTCACTGCAATAGCTTCATTTCACCCCTAATCCTCTGCAAAATCACTCAGAAACCCAATCTCTCTCTGTCGCCGCAAGTGGGAAACGCATTTTCATTTCACGTTCTCTGCACTCACTCTCTCTCTCTCTCTCTCTTGATCTCTCTCTCTCACAAACCACAGATGAAGAAACTGATTCTGACTTTGTCTCTTTGATCTACAAAATCGGAAGAACCCCAGCTGTGATTCGTTGTTAAATCCTCCAATTTCACCTCTGAATCTGCCTCATTATCATCACTTTCTGCAGTGTCATTGGCTATTTTCTCTCTTTCCTATATTACCCTTTTTCCCTCTTTTTTATTTTGTGTACTGTGTCACCAAAAAGGCATCTTTTATTTAATTTTTAGAAAAAAAAAGTCATCTTCATTTTTTTCACCTTATCTCTGTCTCTTTTTATGACAACGGTTATATTACAACCTTAATTAAAACCAGATTATCATATTGGATTTACTTCAATACTCAAAATTAAGTAAATTCATCAGTTAATTAGCATTAAAATTGAATTATAAAACGTGTGAGAAAACAAAACAAAAAAAAACTTGGGCATTTTAATTACCAGGTTATGTTAACGGTCACTGAGTTTTATTAAAGTCATCTCATTTTTTTCCTTAAAAAAAAAAAAAAGACAGTCATCACCGCATGTGTTTATAACTAATGTTTGTTTTGTCTATATGTATTAACTAAACCTATAGTATTGATTTATTGTCTAATTATAATGTGATTAAGATAGGTTAATGCTTAATTTGTAATATGGGCGGGGGAATCTTTACGTGTCTTAATAACGATAACATGTCACATAGGTACAAAACATGCGATTATGGGCGACCAACTTTGTTGAAAAAACATGAGGTTTATTTAAGTAGTTTTTATACGATGACATTATTATTACGTGTTTGTATTTCCATTAATAGACTAGCAGTACGTTCTTAAATGCTTTAATATGTGATACATAATTTTTGGATTCTAATTGAATCGATTTTGACATTGGATGAATCTAATAAAGTACTGCACGTACCCATCTGTTATTTGAGTCAAGGTGAAAATGACACTTGTACATAAAATACTTTTTTGTCTTTTGCTTTGAAATAAATTTGCTTATATCATACTATTTGATACTGATTACCCGTTTACTATTATTAGAAAGTTATCTGCATCAACGATTGAATCAGACATTCAATTCTTATTTCAAACTTTTTGAATCATATAGTGAAATGCGGAAGGACGTAACTATCTATCAATAATGATAGGAATTAGGAAGTGGTACAATTTTGGCCGGTTGACAGTAACCCAAAACCGGTTGAGAAACTCAACCGGTTTACTCTGCCAACAAAATATCAAAACGTGCCTTCAAGTTTACACGTGCCTCCACAAAAACAGAAGAACTGAGACGTGTTTAAACTCCCTTCCTCACCAACTCCACGCCGTCGTACTTTACCCAAAACAAAGCTGCTTTCAAGTTTTATCCGATATGCGACGACGTGTAAAGTCAAAGAAAAAAAAAAGTAATCGCCACATTCTACCAATCAATGCTCGCCACGTCTACATCGAGTCCATTATTTCTTGACGCTTACGTCATCACACACGTCAGCATTTTTTTTATCAGAGCGTCAACAAAGGAAAGTCGCAAATGGCGTCGTCACTTACTATTTTAACCCCATCACTAACACTCCTTTCTTCTCCACTCAACTTCCACTTCTCCTTCTTCAACTCGATTCCTTTGTAATTCCACGAATATTCTCGTATTTCCGAAACTATGGCTCCTTCTACGAAGACGGTGCGTGGATTTTTCACTATGTAAATGGTTTTGTAGTTTCTCTATGATGGTCTGATGGTTTTTGTGTTTGGGCGTGTTTTCAGGTTATGATTCCGATTGCTCATGGTACCGAGCCTCTAGAAGCGGTGGCGATGATCACTGTGTTGCGACGAGGTGGTGCTGATGTTACGGTGGCGTCTGTCGAGAATCAAGTTGGAGTTGATGCTTGTCATGGTATCAAGATGGTCGCTGATACTCTCCTCTCTGATATTACTGACTCCACCTTCGACCTTATTGTGCTCCCTGTAAGTCTCTCTGCTAAGATATGGTGTGATTTGAGAATTAAGGAGACGATCGTGGCAAAATTGTTAGTTTTAGCTCCAAGCACTTAATGAGTAGCTGAATTGTGGATCGATCGATTAAGCTTTAGTATTGGATTAGTGCTCTTAATCGATTTTAGATATTGATGTAACATGTTGATAGTTCTTGCAAAGATTGACTCCATAGATGATTGCTTCTGATATTTGCTGAAATGCCTCAGAATAGTTTTGCTGACATTTCTTTTGATTATGTGATTGGTAAAAGGGAGGGCTTCCTGGTGGAGAGACTCTTAAGAACTGCAAACCTTTAGAGAATATGGTCAAGAAACAAGACACTGATGGACGACTCAACGCAGCTATCTGTTGTGCTCCTGCTTTGGCGCTTGGTACTTGGGGTTTACTAGAGGGCAAAAAGGTTTGTCAGAAGTGATCTGTATCCACGAAGGCTATGTATCCCGTTTTCATTCGCTTCTTGTCTAATGTCTAGAATTTTTCTTGCAGGCAACGGGTTACCCGGTGTTCATGGAGAAACTTGCGGCTACTTGTGCCACTGCTAGTGAGTCAAGAGTTGAGATAGACGGAAGGATTGTGACCAGTCGAGGACCAGGAACCACCATCGAATTCTCCATCACGCTTATAGAACAGTTGTATGGTAAAGAGGTAGCTGATGAAGTCTCTAGTGTCATGGTATGTTTCTGTCTCTTCCTTTTTTAAATCAGGCGCACTTCGATTCACAAACCTCAAAATGGACAGATATCTCAGTGATTAATTCCTATTAGAAGCAGCATAGCAAATTTTTTTTATCAATCTCCTCTTAGACTTACTTGTTCCCTTTTTTAACTCAGCTGGTTCGTCCTAATCCTGGTGACGAGTTTACTTTTACCGAGCTTAACCAAACAAACTGGTCATTCGAAGATACCCCAAAGGTAAATTTTCAATTACCTCTCCACTTACTCTTTAAACAATTTCCAAGCCAGTCTATGCTTGATGGCTAAATGTATTCCTAGCAACATGCTAAGTTAGAAAAAATTTTCTTTCATTATCAATTACCGTTTATAAGTTAGAAAGATAATGTTTTCCTGTTTCAGATTCTAGTTCCCATTGCAGAAGACTCAGAAGAAATTGAAGCTATTGCGCTTGTAGATATCCTGAGGAGGGCAAAAGCAGATGTCGTGATTGCTGCAGTGGGTAACAGTTTGGAAGTTGTAGGATCTCGCAAAGCTAAGCTAGTCGCAGAGGTGCTCCTCGATGATGTTGCAGAAAAGTCGTTTGATCTGATTGTGTTACCTGTGAGTAGCACTGACTTCCAAACATGAACATATAAAAGTCTCAAAGAAAGTGTTCTGATTCATTGACATGCACTTTTTGGATGAATCACAGGGAGGTCTTAACGGTGCTCCAAGATTCGCAAGCTGCGAGAAACTAGTGAACATGTTAAAGAAACAAGCTGAAGCAAACAAACCATATGGAGGAATCTGCGCATCAGTTGCTTACGTCCTCGAGCCTAATGGTTTACTCAAGGTGCATAAATCAAATCAGTACTTGAGTTTTGAAAACATTGTATAAGTCTTCTTGTGATATCTTGAAGTCAGTAAACTGAGGAGAGACGTGTCTTGTTTGTATAGGGTAAGAAGGCGACTACACACCCTAAGGTGAGCGACAAACTCTCGGACCAGAGTCACATTGAGCACAGAGTCGTGGTAGACGGAAATGTCATTACGAGCAGAGCTCCAGGGACAGCCATGGAGTTCTCACTTGCCATTGTGGAGAAGTTTTACGGACGAGAGAAAGCGATTCAGCTCGCAAAGGCTACACTTGTGTAAATTTAAAGAATGAAATGTGAGAGTCCCGTGAATAAAAAGGGATTTAGTTATCTCTCCTTTGATGTTGAGTAACTTTTGTGATGTAAGCTTTGGCTGTGAGTTGAGTGTGTAATTTATGTATTTATAAATGAATAAGAAAAGGTTTGTCAGACTCCATAAACTTGACACACCTAGAGTGTTTCAACGAGAGAGATATATTTAGGATAGATAGTTTATAACTTCTGGGCAAACTCAAGTCACTCACCTAACAATAATTAAAAATTACTTTCCACCTCATGTTTAGTTTGGCCGTAAAATTTGCAAGTTCGTAACAATATGATAATATATACATTACACTTATCACTATAGTAACTCCATTGGAATAAAATAAATTCGTTAATCTTCACATACTTTTTATGTTATTGAAAAGGGACAGCAATAATAGTGGGTTTATTGGTAACATTTGTTTAAAATTGGGGTCATTTGTTGCATCTGATAAGATCAAGGGGTACTACTGTAAATTTCGTTGTTATTCGTTTGGTGTCGGAATACGCAAATACCCTCGCGTAATTAAATTATCTACTATATTAAACCATCGCAAAACCCTCTGATTTCATTTCTAGCTTATCTGCTTCTCTCAAACTTTCTAGGGTTTTACCAGTGAAACCCATCGAGAGCTTCCATGGCGACTCAATCCATTTCTCGTTCCATTTTCGGCCGACCATCGAAATCACTTTCCCTTCTCTTAACCCGATCCTTTGCTTCATCTGCTCCCCTCGCCAAAACTCCTGCTTCTTCTCTTTACACGTCGTCTCTGCTCAGCCGATCTCGTCCACTCGTCGCTGCCTTCTCCTCCGTTTTCCGTAACGGTCTTGTCTCTGTGAAAGGTCTCTCAACGCAGGCTACGTCGTCTTCTCTGAGCGACCCGAATCCCAATTGGTCCAACAGGCCACCGAAGGAGACGATCTTGCTCGATGGATGTGATTTTGAACACTGGCTTGTTGTTGTGGAACCACCTCAGGGTGATCTTACTAGAGACGAGATCATTGATGGATACATCAAAACCCTAGCCCAGATTGTTGGCAGGTAAAACCCCTAATCTGAAATGTCTATTTTGCTTGTTCTTCTATGAATGTAAGGGTAGAATTAGTGAGTAAATTCAATCCATATGAAATGATCCGTGTGCTTGGTTGAATCATTTTGAAGCTCTTGTATGATATATCTCGTTTTGTGTATTTCAGTGAAGAGGAAGCGAGGAAGAAGATCTACTCGGTTTCGCATAGGTGCTACTTTGCATTTGGAGCCCTTGTGTCCGAAGAAGTTTCTCACAAGATTAAAGGTGAGATATTGCTTTCTCGGGTTTTTACATTTCTCATTTCTGTGTTGTGATCTGCTATTAATTTCTTTCTCTAATCCTGCAGATTTGCCAAATGTACGCTGGGTTCTTCCGGACTCCTACTTGGATGTGAGGAACAAGGACTACGGAGGTAAAGCTTATTGTGTTTTCTTTATTATATATACTAAAAATTTTGTGAGTTGCTTTGCTCTTGCTAGTTTTCAATCGTGGATGAAGGGAACTAGCTGTTGTTAGTCTTCACTTTTTTGATTCTTTACTTCATGCTCTTGTATTAGATTGACTCATAGGCCCTCTTCTGTTTCTAGTTAATTAACTTATTTGGAAATAAAATTGGGCACATTTGCATATGTTAGAATGGAACAGTGGTGTTGAATCTGAGTCTGGTGTAATATAAAGTCAGAGTGATGTTGCTTTGTTGAGAGTCGAAATCTCTTTGGTATAGCTTAAAGAGAGTTAGGTTGATGGTGTTTTTATATTGATTTTCAGGGGAGCCTTTCATTGATGGTAAGGCTGTCCCTTATGATCCTAAGTACCATGAGGAGTGGATAAGGAACAATGCTAGAGCAAATGAGAGAAACAGACGCAATGATCGTCCTCGAAACTTCGACAGAACCAGAAACTTTGAGAGGAGAAGAGAGAACACGGCGGGAGGCCCTCCTCCTCCACAACGTACTCCCATGGGAGGCCCTCCTCCTCCACACATGGCAGGCCCTCCTCCACCTAACATGGGTGGCTCTCCACCACCTCCGCCTCAGATGGGGCAGAACTACGGGGGACCACCACCACCTAACAATATGGGAGGACAAAGGCCACCACCGAACTATGGAGGAGCACCACCACAGAACAACATGGGAGGACAGAGGCCACCAACAAACTACGGAGGAGCACCACCACCAAACTACGGAGGACCACCACCACCACAAAACAACATGGGAGGAGGACCACCACCAAACTATGGAGCGCCACCACCGCCCAACTATGGAGGAGCACCGCCACAGAGCAACATGGGAGGAGGTCCACCAAATGCAGGATGGTCAGGTAACAACAACAACTACCAACAGCAGAACGGTGGAATGCAGCAGCCACAGTACCAGAACAACTATCCACCAAACCGGGATGGCAGCGGGAACCCGTACCAGGGATAAAGTAGTTGAAGCAGTCGTGGGTTTTCTTTTAATCTTGCACTCTGGATTATGTATAGATAATTTGAGGAAGGGAGAGAGAGTGCAATAGCTAGACTTAAAACTCCTTTTGTCTTCAGTGTTTATCAGTCCCGTACTGTTTGAGAGAATAGCCTAAGTGCAATAGCAAGACCTCAAAACTCCCGTTGTCGTCAGTGTTCATGAGTCTGCTACTGTTTGAGAGAACAGCCTAAATGAACTATGGCATGGTTATAAACTTGGAATCTTTTCACTCTTTACGTCTTTTTCGTTTTAATTAATCAGTTAAGAAGTTCTAAAATGGTTGACCAGAGGACTTGTGTTGTAGGTTCACCTCAAGTCCTCTACCAATTTAACTCCATATCATCGTTTCTATGTGTGATTTCTAGTGGGTCGAGTAACTCAAAGATTACATCATAAACCTTTCTCAAAAACGGTATTCAGATATGCACTCTTGATGGCAGAACAATATAGTCAATCTAAACTTGATGAATATAAGTGAGAGACTCAGAGAAGCATCGGGACAAATGGGCCTTTTATTATTCTCAGCCCAATTTGAAAAGATCTAAAATCCTATAAAGTGTTCGCTTCCCTCTTTATTTTCCTCGCCGTCAATTTTTTTTTCTTAATCAATTATTTTTTCGTGACTCATCTCTAAATCGCTTTCTCTACGGCGGATTTAGGTTTAGGGATTTCCCGGCGAGAGAGGAATCTCTAATCATGGATATGATGATGAAGAAGCGAAAGCTCGATGAGAACGGTGTTGGACTCATAATCAACGGTATCGAAACCATCGGCCCGGTTCGATTGACGCAGCAAGACGCACGGAAGATTATCGAACGATTAACCAATGATCAGCTACTCGACATCTTGCAAGAGGCTATCGTACACCATCCCGACGTGCTTGAATCAGTCCGATCAGTTGCTGACTCTGACATCACCCAGCGGAAGCTATTCATCCGTGGCCTCGCGGCGGATACTACTTCGGAAGGTCTTCGATCGCTTTTTTCCAATTACGGTGATCTCGAGGAAGCTATTGTGATTAATGATAAGGTTACTGGGAAATCGAAAGGGTATGGTTTCGTGACTTTTATTCATGTGGATGGAGCTCTGCTTGCTTTGAAAGAGCCATCTAAGAAAATTGATGGGCGTGTTACTGTCACTCAGCTTGCCGCTTCCGGAAATCAAGGTATGGCTTCAAATGTTACGGATATTTCGACGAGGAAGATCTATGTAGCGAATGTGCCGTTTGATATGCCGGCCGATAGGTTGTTGAATCACTTTTCCGCTTATGGGGATGTTGAGGAAGGTCCTTTGGGTTTTGATAAGGTTACGGGCAAGTCAAGGGGATTTGCATTGTTTGTTTACAAGACAGCGGAAGGTGCGCAGACGGCACTTGCTGATCCTGTGAAGATGATTGATGGAAGGAATTTGCAGTGTAAGTTGGCTGTTGATGGTAAGAAAGGAGGGAAGTCTGGAATGCCACAAGCTCAGAATGGTGGTTCTGGTCATGGTGATGGAATGGGAATGGTTCGTCCTGCAGGGCCTTATGGTGCAGCTAGTGGCTTGAATGCTTATAGTGGGTATTCGGGAGGACCACCACCGCATCACATGAATCCTACACCGTCTTCAATGGGTTCTGGTGCTGGTGGGCCTGGTGGATATGGGAATGCTGGATATGGTGGTAACTATGGTGGATATGGAGGTCCAAGTTCCGGTGGCTATGGTGGACTTGGTAGTATGTATGGTGGTGCAAATGGGCAGTATAGAATGCCACCAAGTTCGATGCCTGGTGGGGGTTTTCCTGAGAGTGGAAATTATGGTCATTCATCATCTGCTGGGTATCCTGGGCAGCATCATCAGGTTGTTGGAACTTCCCCTGTGCCAAGAGGTCCTCTGGGTGGAATGTACCCCAATGGTCCACCAAACTACTGAAAAGGTGAAGTTCTTCTCCTCTGTAGATTTTCTTCTTGCTCGTTTTATATGCATGACGTTAATAGAGTTGCATTATCATGGTCCTTGCATTTTTGCATATCAATTCTTGGTAGTAATTCTGTGGTTTTTGCATGTGGGGCGTAGCTTTGCTTGCTATAAACTATTTCAGTCCCTTACTTGCCCGAGTGCGTTTTGGTATATTGGCTCGTTTTAGTGCAGTTATCTACTTGATGCAATACCTTTTCCTGGTGAATGTTTGGCTAAAACACGAGAAGTTCTTGGTGTGATTTCATGCATTTACCGCAGATAAAAGTACATGTAGGTGCTAGTTTTTGTGCCACCAACTTATGTCTTTGTATGATCTTAGCTGTTTTGTTTTTGTTGTGGTGGGGATACCTATTTGATCCATGCATTGCATGATTGTTCTTTTTTATGTGTTAAATTTTTCTGTTAGAGTTAGAATAATGTTTGTTTTATATGATATATCTAATGACCAAATTGAGTTGTGAATGGGTGTTGATTCAGGTTTGTGACAGCTTATTGGGCGAAGATGTGCCTTTTGTGCTTAGTGGTGATTGTCTGATTGCAGCCTCTTTAAACTCTGGAATGATGAATTATAGTTGCTTTGACCTCTCTGCACTTGACCTGAATGTGCTTGGACTTTGAATGCCTGGTTGCTGAAATGAATAATTAGGATAGATTATAAATTATATTATGTACTCTCTGTTTTACCATAGACATGGCAGATCAGTTTTGTTTGTCAGATTAGTGAGTCTTTAATAATATGTTGTATTTCTTTTCTCCAATTACTGTTTCCTGGTTAATTGTCCAGCCCTCCTATCAATGGTTAGCTGATTAGTTATCTTTCTGAAACCTGAGACAAGTATTTGACTTGTCTGTTGCGACGTTTGTGGACATCTAAAGTGTCTCTTGACTAGAGGCTTTGCTTTGTGATAATCGTTTGTTGATTTTCTAAGTATAGTGGTGCATATGTTTTGACCAGCTTGATAATTTGAGAAATTCATTTCCACATTGCCTGTGGCTTACCAGTCTCTGGGTTTTCTATATGTTTCTGCCTTGACAAGGCAAATCATGTCAGTTTGAAGATGGTGATGACATTTTGCTGTTCATTCATGCTAAGTTGCGATCCAGTTGGTACTATCTATATGACAAAATCTTTGTTACGGTGGAGCAAACTTAGTATGGTATGCTGTGGTATTCCAAATGAGGAGTTATTACTCTCATCAGGACCCCACGAAGTTGTCTGACCTGTTTTTGTTTTGACATTCTTCATGGCTGGTGATGTCCAAAATGGTGTTACCTTTCTCACCACAAGATGCAAAGTTTTGTTTTGGGAGTCGTTTTGCCACATAGAAGAGAGATTGATGAGATAGTTGCCTCTTGCTTTTCTTCTTTATTAGTAACAAACAGAGAAATATTTGTGTTTTAGCCTACTAGATGTCATTGTTAGGGCCCTCGTTAACTTATGAAGGCTCACCAGTTACAATCCTGTTTTTTTGTTTTTTTTTTTTTGCTTACATTTTGTTTCCTTTTGTTGAGTAAATGTCCATTGGTCTTGACCGAAAAATGGAGGGGAGTGAAGAAAATCCGTGACGGCTGGAAGTGATGTAGAGCTATGGAAGAGGAACAGAACAGAATGGATATGGAAACGTGTAATAATATTGTAATAAGTGTTGTGGTTCGTTTGTAACTTGTAACTGCAAACTCTCTAGTTTGTTACAGTTTATCAAAGAGGAGATGGGTAACGTATTTGATGCTTTATACCAAAAGTGAATAGTAATTTGTAAATGTGGACGGAGAAAGTTTAGTTGTAATCACTAATCAGTAATCATGAACAATGGCATGTTCCAAACGTGACTAGATAATACTAAAGGATTTATAAAGTAATTAAGCGATTGCTTAAACCACAAAATAAACATGAAGTGGAGCCCATCACCTCAAAACACAAAAGGCCTCATTTGTCTTGCTTGTTTTCCCTCACTGACTCTTTCTCGCTTCGATTCTCTTATTTGGCGTTCCTCTCCAGACTCGCTAAACGTCCACCCAAAATGTTCCGATCAATGCTTGGTCGATCTTCTTATCCGGTGAAGCAAAGCCTTCTCCGCAGAGGATTCGCCTCCGAGTCTGTTCCTCACCGCAAAGTCGCTATTCTCGGCGCCGCCGGTGGGATCGGTCAGCCACTTGCTCTCCTGATGAAGCTTAACCCTCTCGTCTCCACTCTCTCTCTATATGATATCGCCAACACTCCCGGCGTTGCTGCTGACGTTGGCCACATCAACACCCGATCTCAGGTTCCTCATCACTCTCTCGTGTTTGATGATCGTTCACAATTTGCTACTTATTTTGGTTGAATCGTCGTGTAGATTAAGTTAAGTGATATAATCATNTTTTTTTTTTTTTTTTTTTTTTTTTGTTAATTACAGGTTTTTGGATACATGGGCGATGATAGCTTGGGGAAAGCTCTTGAAGGAGCTGACCTCGTTATCATTCCAGCTGGTGTTCCCAGGAAGCCTGGCATGACCCGTGATGATCTTTTCAACATTAATGCTGGTATTGTCAAGAATCTCAGCATCGCTATCGCCAAGTACTGCCCACAGGTCTTTATCCTGGTCATTTGTGTGTTTGTAAAGCCTATCTAATTCGATATTTCTGTTTCTTCATATTCACTAGAAGAACGTAGTTTTGCCTTTACTCTTGCTATGGTATTTAAGTGAATGAGTTGCAAATTTTTTGAATCAGGCACTTGTCAACATGATCAGCAACCCTGTCAACTCCACTGTTCCAATTGCAGCAGAGATTTTTAAGAAGGCTGGTACCTACGATGAAAAGAGATTGTTTGGTGTTACCACTCTTGATGTTGTTAGGGCCAAGACTTTCTATGCTGGGAAAGCTAATGTCCCTATCGCAGGTTTGGTCTTATTGTCTTTCTGCTGCCTTTTCCTAGGATTGTAGCTGAATATTTAGAATTGTGATATCTGCTTCAAACAGAATAGTAATTCTAAGAGTTGATGCAGTTTCTGATGTTTAGATTTAAATGCTTTGCATATACAGAGGTTAATGTTCCAGTTGTTGGTGGTCATGCTGGCATTACGATTCTTCCTCTGTTTTCTCAGGTTACCTATGGCCTTTCCATTCTCTCTAACACTGGGAGGCTACTGCTTACCATGTTGGTCTGTTTTCGTACTCAAAAGTGTTTTGCTTGATAATATATAGGCCAGCCCTCAAGCCAACTTGTCAGATGATATAATCAAGGCCCTCACAAAGCGTACACAGGACGGAGGGACAGAAGTTGTGGAGGCGAAAGCTGGAAAGGGTTCAGCTACATTGTCAATGGCGTAAGATTATATTTTCCCTTTGGTTCGATCGTGTCCCTTATTTGCTGTCACAAATACTGTTAGATACTGCCATTACCAATTTACCTGCTATCAACTTCTTACAAATTGTATATTGTTCATTCTCTTATGAAACCTTTTATATGTGAAAAGCTATGCTGGAGCACTCTTTGCTGATGCATGCTTGAAAGGACTCAATGGTGTTCCGGATGTGGTGGAATGCTCATTTGTCCAATCTACCATCACTGAGCTTCCTTTCTTCGCCTCAAAGGTAACATGCACCAAAAACTATAACCACCCATCAATATCACCAGATTATAAATCAAGATGGTCATCATCGGCTTGTCTCTTTTTGGTTTGGCAGGTAAGACTGGGAAAGAACGGAGTGGAGGAAGTGCTAGATCTTGGCACACTCTCCGACTTTGAAAAGGAAGGCTTAGAAGCCCTAAAGCCAGAGCTCAAATCCTCCATTGACAAGGGTATTAAATTTGCCAACCAATGAGTTTGGACTGAACTTTAGATTAATTTGGTCTTGCTACTTTCTCTGGCTTTCCAATTTTCTGGTAGAGTTAAGTCTTCTTCCTCGGAAGAGTTATAAAAAAGTCCATTAATAAATTTCTCATTGAGAACCATTGGGGACACTGTAATAAGTAAGAAAAACAAAAACTACTGATGCTATATAAACTTTTTTGGCGTTATGCTTCTTCGTTGTGATTTATAAATAAGTTGCATTGGTAGGGGAATCCAATTATGAGTTGTAATTATCTAGCTTGCAGTATGTATATATTTACAAACTGATGAAAGTGAGTACTTGTTTGTAGTATTGTTGGATCACGAGCCTTTCTGTCTTTATGATTTTGGTTTTCTTACTTTGATGAATAAATAGATTGTGAAAAGACGTGAGAGAGTGAAAGGACTTCATGTCTTTCTCAATGTCTCACCTTCTTCTTTTTTTTCTCTCCTCTCTTTTTTGTAAAATCTAATTCATTTGTGGCAATAAAATACTGAGTTAGTAAATTAGAAAAAAAAACGAGTGGCCTACCAAATATAAATTATATTGAATTGAAAATAACAAAAAATCAAATGAATATTGCTACTAAAATATATATACTATGTGTATATAATTTCAATAATAATGATTTATATCTTTTTTAGCAACACAAATTTTGTCTGTATCTATACTTGATTCCTTGCTTTAAACCAAATAGTATCCATGTATTATATCAAACTTGAAGACTAAAAAATAAATGTAAGCAATATTTATCAATAACTACGAATTTTAATTATTCAATTAGCGACATATATGTTTGGAGGATAGGGTTTTAGATGTACTCATATGAAGTTAAAATCGTTCGTTAAACAATATTTTGATTCAAATGTAATTAATAATAGAAACATATAGATTGAAGAATATGCAGGCTCATTAGTTTTGAATCTTTTGATTCCTAATAGGCGTAAACCATCCCTCCTCCATAAGCATCTCATCTGTGCTCTCTTTTATCACTATAATTTTGTCTCTAGTTTCTCATAATCTTCTTCGGTTAATCTTCAAATATATACACAAATGTCCGTTTTCGAAAAGAAAAATTCCTCATTTTATGTAAAGAATTTGCATTAAATATTGGTTTGTACAATAGAAATTAATATTTTAATTACATGACTAAAATAATTAGACAGTATAATATGTTTGAAGTTAATATTGGGGGGTAAACATGACAACAACCGTTAGCAAAACACACACACACACAACAAAAATATGAGTTTTAATTCAATAAATAGTGACCCATTGAAAATGACAAATAATATTGAAACCAAACAAAATAATTTTGATAGTGATTGAACGGAAAGTGTGCTTAGTAATTTTCTTCATAAAAAAGTGTTAATATATAATGAAATTTTACGTTTTTTTTACAATAAAAGAAAGGGAAGAAACATAGAGACAAATTATTTTTATTGAACTAATATCCAAATGGTACTACCGATAACATAAGACAAAAACCACGAATTTGCCAGTAAAGGGTAAAATCGTTATTTCGTTAGAAATCGAAGGGCAAAGTAGGTGAAGCGTTAATTTTTGGTGGAGCCCTTTGTCATGTGTCGCCACATCAGATCCTACGTGGCGAACCCTACGTCACGTGTCTTTCTCTCTTTAATTTTCTTTCCAAGTCTCCCATGAGTTGTTTTTGCATTATTTGCATGTTTAGTCCTTACAACTGTTAAAATAAATTCACTTGGGCTTTTTTTTTAGTAAATGTACAAAATGTGGGTCGAATAATGTAAACGACGTTTTAAACATACAATAAATGTTTTTATATTAGAGTATCTCTTCCAAACTAAAATGTAGAAAACATTAGATATTTATTGGAAATGAAAGAAAGTTTTAGATTTCTGAATTTTAGATAGTTGTATAGTTCGAAATTTTGTGTAGCAATGTTCTTTAGCTCTTGGTAATAGTTATTCACGTCTCCAATGCCTTTTCATATCTAGCCTTTGACCAATAAAATATAGAGTATTGATATATATTTAGTAATATTATTGGCCATCCTTGAAACATGATTCCAACTTGCATATGTTTTCATTTTATAATATACTTCTGACGGTTCATCATGATGACAAACCATAAGAGTCATGAATGTCCGCAATGCATTGTGTGTGCCCATGATTCTAGTTTATCTCCATATTAACTTTTACATTATCGATTATTTTGTTTGATCAAAAGATACACCAAAGTAAAGCATGTCACTAGTTCTTTTCTTTTACCTTTCGTGAAGAGCTTTCTATTTAAATTATTACTAGTAAAAAATTACATACATTTACGTACCTCAAAGGATCATGGAGTTCAAGTGTACAAGCAGCAGCGGCGATTAAGAAAATGGCGAATTAGAGAGCTCAAAATTATATATCGTCGTCAAATGTCAAATTGACGTTATTACTGAAGATTTTATACTAATTAAAAATTATTGACATTAATAATATGTTTAATTCATACAAACAACCTGACGAAAAAGGAAAAGAAAAATATAGTATGTTTTATGATTTTTTTTTGCATGTTTTGAAAAATATATATATATATATATAATTTTGTGTTGTGATTCTTTATGATTTTTTATCTTTTGTTTCTTTTATTTTTTTCAAGTTTCAGACATGTAATTTATAATATCTCCGCTGTCAAAATAAATTTTGATAATATTGTGTCTAAATATAAGCCTTTTTTTTAGATGAAGTCAAACTAGTGACCTTATACCTTAACAAAAACAAGTATACAACTGATCATTTGGTATATTTTGTTAAATTCACTTTAAAAATGTTTAACCATGCTTTAAAGAATTTCGTATATTTTATTCTCATTATCTTCAAAAAAAAAAATTTGTGGTTGGCCAACAAAGAATTCTCCACAACAATTCTCATAAACAAATATTTTATCACAATCATTCTGTTTTGTTGTGTTGCTAATCGTGACTGAAATCTCCAAGTGGAAACTCTTTTGGCTTAATTAATTAATAAGCAACCGTGGGATGACATATATTCTCTCTTTTTTCTCTATAACTCTATTAAATAACCTAACTAATGTTTAACTATATAATTCGGTTTTGTTTGATCAATTATTTTATAATATTGTTCCTATTAGGTTTTAATTGACCCCTTTATATGATGCTAATATGTCACTTTCTGATCTATTATTCCATTAAGGTGGATGTGTTTGATAGTAATTATTTGATCTTGACTGGAAAGTTTAAAACCGAAAAATAATGCTGTATAATATATTTTACATTATTATTTAATATATATAGTACGAAGTATAGATTAAAAAATTATGATATGGTTCGTTGCGTCAGTTTTCTTTTTGCATTTAAAAACAAATATAAATTATATTCAACAACTAGAGAACTATGTTAGTTAACCGTACGTGTGCTCAAATTTTAATATGTTATAAATCGTTTGACCAATAATATGGTTCTGTAATTATTTAAAACAAACTAATTTGGGATATTTTCTGTGTGAATATATATATTATAACCACAACATACTCGATATGTGAACTAGTTGTGCGAGTCGTAGTCGACTAGTTGGGATTCAAAAAGTATAATAGAGAGTCCCACCAATTAAGTGTCGAACTTGTGAAAATTCTCAAGATTAATAATATCTTCGTTGAAGCTTAGATTGTCTTCGCTTNTTCCCTTAAAAAAAAAAAAAAAAAAAAAAAAACTTAAGATTGTCTTCTACTCTGAGTACTCTCCTTTGTTAGTTTATGTATATTTTTCTTCTCTTATTCCAAAATAAGTCTTTCTTTGAATTTGGGTTACATGCATTATAGAAGTATTAAATAAGATTTCATTTTATTTATTTTCAGATATTAATTGAAGCGATAAGATTTTATAAATCTAAGAAAAGATAAAAAAACAAACCACACAAAAATATAATTTTAACATAGCTTAATCAGTGTTTTAAAGCTAAAATCTCTATAGAAAAATAGGGGGTCAATTTCCCAATAGTTATTAATATACATGATTTAGAAAATGTGATACTTATTTAACTATCTTAAAAGTGAACCATACTTACTTTTTTTTTTCCTCTTTATGAAATTCATTAGTTTTTGTGTGTAATTGGCACAAACAAAATATTTATTGTATAGATCTCAGGATTAGTACATAACTTGTAGTTTGTACTATTAGTCTATCATTTTGTTCAATTGGTTATAATTGAAGCAATACGAGCTTATACTAGAATTTAAGACTAAAGTTAAAAGAGTGTTTATTTAACACTTAAAAAATCTTTATTCCAGATCAACAAATGTTTCTTTTAGTAATAATTTATTTGAATTAATATTTAAATTATGTTTTTTGTCACCTAATTTATTTTGTAACCAAAAATTTTTTCTCCATGTACGTGAGAATTCATTAAGATGTTATTTTAAAAGAAAAACGAGTGGATTGAAACAAATTCAAAAGAGAAAAGATAAAAAAATTAAGGAAAGAGTTTTCTCATGCATGTATTGTTCGATTTTGTAATATTGGATAAAAAATCAAAACCCTAAAATTCACTTGGAATGAGATCATACTATAAAAAATTTTAGTGTTTTAAATAGTTTCCATAATTCTAAAAGTATCTAATCATACTATTCAACTATTTGAATATTGTTAATGACACATAATATTTAACCGAATTCTTTAACTATTTTGCATAAACCATAAACGAAGTTAGCAATAGAATCCAAAATACACGCATTAAAAATAAAAATCTCTTGAAATTGATCATAGGCGTAGAGAGTAAGATGAAGGGAGGGCCTTAGCTGTACGCTGTACACTTGTACTAATAATATAATGTATTCTTTGGTTTGATCAAGTTCGATTGTCCGAATAAAATCCACTTTAGTTAACTATTTAGATTCTTGCTAGAAAAAAGTGGAGAAGTGGAGCATCAACAACAACAACCTTTATATATATATTTCCACAAAATGGGTCAACCCTTAAAAAGAAACCCACAGGCACGAAAGCTTGAATTGAACCTTGACCCATCCAACACCATTGATTTTTTTCGTAGGGTATTTATTCAGTTCTTGTTACCAGAAAATAAAGCACTTCCTTTCAGTAATTACAAAATTTATATACGACTATGAGATAGTGATATATTTTGCATTTTTGTTTTAATTTTTTATCATGCTATACAAACATATTTGGGACATATTATTAACACTTTGTATTAGTTTTGCTGACCATTAAGTTAAATCTACCGATAGCATAAATAAACAAAAATAAGACATGAATATTCTTTTTTTAAAAAGAAAATATTAGTGGTGATTGTCCATATTTAAAAATTTCACTATAAATATTGTGACATAGTTCAAATTCTGGCACAACGGTTTTATATCATCTTTAATAATATGTAGATTATAAAGGTTTTGAATTTTTTGAGAGATCAGTTATTATGTCTATAAAGAAAAAAAAAAGTTAGAGTTTATTTTTTTCTCTCTTCTATTAACAACATACAATATATATTAAGTTGAATTTAAATACAAACGATGTTACAATAACAATGCTATCATAAATCAATAGGCTATAAGTTGGGTTTACTATCTGCTTAGCACAAAGTTTATTTGGTGACCGAAAGATATTAATTTTAGGAAACGACCAAATATTGATTGCCATGTGTTTTTTCAAAAAAACTTTAATTGCCTAAAAAAGAAAGAAAAAATAGAAAGAAAATAAAAAATGAATGTGGGAAGGGAAGAGATGAGATCTTTAATGAGGAAAAAAACACACTGGTCATCTTTACCAGTTGCGTCATCATCAACCCACAACACTTCTCTTATTGTTTACTATTTACCATTTTACTTAATAGTACTGAAACAATAATAAAAAAGCTTAAGCTCTGGGTTTTTCTTGATTGGTCAATTTCCACATCTCCCTTTCTCTCTCTCCCTTGCTTCATCTGTTTGGTCTCCTTCTTGCGTTTTCTAGTTATTATTACAAACTCCAATAACACATAACCAAAGCCTAAGTAAAGAGAGAGGTTCCGATAATGGGTTAGTCTCCTCCAATTCTCACAAATCCTCTTCTTCTTCTTCTTCTTCTTAAAAAAGCTATCTCTCTCTCTCTCTCTGTTTTTGTTTCTTCTTTTTAGGGTTAGGGTTTTAAGTATGCGTGGGTTACATCCATTTTGAGTTACTCTGGATTCCCCACCGTCTACCAACCGCCGTCGCCGCCGCCGCGAAGAAGAAGAAGAGCTTCCTCCTCCTCCTCAATATGCTCTACCAATGGAAGAACCAGACGACCATTTCCTCCACCCGTCAATGAGGAACAGCCACCGTGCTACCTCTTCCGAGACGGCGGCGAACAACGGTTGCGGCGAGATCGTGGAGGTTCAAGGAGGTCACATTGTACGGTCCACCGGAAGAAAAGACCGGCACAGTAAAGTCTGCACGGCCAAAGGACCACGTGACCGGCGCGTGAGGCTATCAGCTCACACGGCGATTCAATTCTACGATGTTCAGGACCGCCTTGGTTTCGACCGACCGAGCAAAGCTGTTGATTGGCTTATCAAAAAGGCCAAGACTTCCATTGACGAACTCGCCGAGCTTCCTCCTTGGAACCCTGCTGATGCAATTCGTCACGCTGCCGCCAACGCTAAACCCAGACGAGCTGCTAAAACCCCAATCTCTCCTTCTCCTCCTCCGCAACCGCAAGTACCGCAACATCATCAGCATCAGAATCTTCAGTTCGGTGGGTTTAATGGAGAGAATAATAATGAGAACGAGTCGGGTTTTCTTCCGCCGTCCATGGATTCAGATTCGATTGCTGATACTATTAAGTCTTTTTTTCCGGTGGTGGGTTCTTCAACGGAAGCTAGTACGAATCATCACCTTATGCATAACTATCATCATCATCAGAATCAGAATCAGAATCAAAATCATCCACCGGATTTGCTTTCGAGGACGAATAGTCAGAATCAAGATCTTCGACTCTCGCTTCACTCGTTTCCTGATGGTCTCCACCACAATCACCACCATGTAGCAGCTTCAGGTTCTGCTTCAGGTTCTGAGCCTGTTCTGTTCTATGGACAGAGCAATCCGTTAGGGTTTGATAATTGGGAGCAGCAGTCATCGGAATTCGGAAGGATTCAGAGACTTGTGGCTTGGAACAACGGCGGAGGAAACGATACAGGAGGCGGAGGAGGAGGGTTTGTGTTTGCTCCTCCTCTAGCTCCATCGACGGCGTCGTTTCAGCCAGTACTTAGCCAAAGTCAGCTTTTTTCTTCTCAGAGGGGTCCCCTTCAGTCCAGTTACACACCTATGATCCGTGCTTGGTTTGATCCTCACCATCATCATCATCAATCCATCTCCACCGACGAACTCAACCATCATCATATTCCTCAGCCGGTTCACCAATCAGCTATTCCAGGAATTGGATTCGCTTCTGGTGAATTCTCTTCCGGTTTTCGCATACCAGCACGGTTTCAAGGCCAAGAAGAGGAGCAGCATGACGGTCTTTCCAACAAACCGTCTTCAGCTTCCTCTATCTCTCGCCATTGATAATCCAAAATAACTCCTCTAGTTTTCCAGGTCATCCCAAGTTCTCTACTTTTAACATCAAATTCTATGCTATTGCAGTTCTTTTGAACTCTAGAACTGTTTTGCAGGGCTTGTCAAGCTTGCTTGGCTTATAGATTGTTCGGAACAGGGAAGGTGTTTGTATTCAATGGCTTGAACCAAAACGCAAGGAAAGGATGAAAGAGAGGAGGAGGAAGAACAAAATGTGGCCCACAATTTCAGGTTCTTCCTTCTTCCAATCTCCTGACCTTTGCCAGTTGTAATTTTAATCTTATTCACCAGTTAGACACCAATGTTGTGTAGCTCAATTATCGTAGATTCCAAGGCTGCCTCTTGTTGTATTGTGTTTGTATCATTATCATTCTCTTCTCACTGCAATTGCCAGATACTTGAGAAATTGCACTTCTCTGCTCTTGTTGTCTGTAACTCTACGGATGCTCTAATAAAGTCTTCAACTTTCTTTTTATCTTGACTTGGGTTTAAGAAACTGTAAATAAACCTTTAAGCTAGATAGGTCAATGCTCTGTGTTTCACTTCAAGCTAGAACCTTAAACATAAGCCTCTGGATTTGATTCTTAGTTCTCACTCAATCCTTTGGTCCCAATGTATAAAAAACGTTAGTCATTTTCCATGAACAGTTAAGTTATGAATTGTTGCTTCTTCTGGGACATCAGGGGGATTTAGCCAGTTCCCTTAAATTACAAGTGAAAAAACTTTCCTCACAAGAGTAAAAAAGAGATTTGTTATCTGTGTCTGATGTCAATAATTGTTCTCTCTCACCTAATTTAGTGGTAGGAGATCCACCAAACTTGAATGTGATGTTGTCTTTGATGAGTAAAAGAATGGGGACATGAGATAGGTGTAGAGAGCCACCCATGTTTGTCTAAATGTAGGAACTTGATCAAAACTAGTCAATCCTCTCTTGTCATCTTTGCACATTTAATATTGGTATACCAAAAGAAAAATACTTGGGAGTTATTAAATGCATGATTTCATTTTTGTTTTTATTTTACCTTACTTTATAGCAAAGAATTATTAGAATATTTCCATTTTGAAAGAAAAGCTAACACCTTTTCATTTATGATGTAATAAAATCATCACCAACCACACCAAATGAGCAAATGAGAAAGGTGTTGAGATATCATAAAGTACATCCTACCAAAAGATAGAAAAAGCCGAATCTTTCATTAAGGTCTCTCATGACTCAAATACATCATACATCTAAAGCTACCATTTATTCCCTTTTTTTTCATTTCCCGTTTGTCAACTGATTATATCAGCAATAAGTTTGTTCTATAAGGCAGTTATGTAGTGTAGTACAATCTGAATGTTATAATCAAAGTTAAACGTTTCTTCACTAAACCTCAAAATATCTATTGGTGTGAGAGTGATGCTCAAGAAGATGGAACCAAAACTGTGAAAGAGCTGTCCCTTTTAAGATATAAGAATGGTCCCCCTCTCTATTTCTCTCACTCTTGTAAGATCTCAATGCCCTTTTTTTTTTTTCTAAAGATCCTACTAAATAAAGTTACAGCTTTTAGACTTCCATAAATAATTGCATGAGCAAGGATTTGGAAATTGCAAAAAGAAACACATAAAGAGCACAAAAGGTTATCATTAGTCTAGAATCTTAAAGATTAATCAATTTAGTTCATAGGACCAGTGTCATCCTCAGTGGACTATAATGTAACAAAGACTTGAGCAACTCCAAAAGCTCTCTCACATCAACATGTGAAGCATGAAGCAATTATGAACACATTCCAAAACATGTTCCATCACATCAATCTCTTTGTGATATAATGTAACAAATGGTCTAATGTAGACAACATATGAACATACACAGGAAAGTTTCCCAGGCCAAATAAAAACAAGAGTAATTTGATAACAAATTAAAGAATGGTCCTTGATGAACAAACTTGCTGACAAATCAATCTATGAAACCGGTTCTTCTAAAAACAGCATTCCTTACCTGCCGGAGATCTCTCCCTTTAAGTGTCCTTCCTGCTCCTTCAAGCACCGAGCAAGATAGCAACGAAGACTGAGCCAAAGACCGAGCTACAATCTCGTGAGGCGGAAGCATTTCACCTTCTTCTTCCTCCTCCTCATCGTCCACAACATCAGTCAGCTTGAATTCCTTCTTATGACGATTCATCATCCCCGAAGACACTAAAGGCACTTGAACCGGAGCTGACTGAGGATACTTCCCTCCAGCAATAAAGGAAGACGGAAATGGCAGCCTCTCTTGAGGCGGTTTAGGCGCGCTTGGGATAGCTCGGGCTGAAGACGAAGAAGCAGCTGATGCACCCCCACCGGAAGAAGACGAGGAAGAAGCTGTAGAGGACACTGAAGTAGACAGAACAGCAGCAGGCTTGTGATGAAATACATGGTTGAGATAACTGTTTCCAGATGGTTCAGGAAGAGCTGCTAAAATACCCGAAGCTTCCACGTTCTTCAAACCACTTTTGCTTCTCTGAAGCTGACGAGCTGGGGGATGGGGTGAAGGAGAAGGCGTCGGAGAATGACGAGGCGCATGAGTTATGTCGATTGCAAAGATATCATCTTCATTAAACTCACCATCCGCAGAAGCAGAAGCAGAGTCTGAAGCTGAAGCTAGAGACGGTGATGGGATTTCGATCCGTGGATTTTGTTTCTTGTTCATTATGTTAACTTCTTGAGATCTGTGAATCAGAGAAATTAGGTCGATTTGATTAAGATATAGTCTCTACTCACAGAAAGATTAGGTTTTCTTAACATGTGTGAAGTCGGCAAATAGAACGATCTACGTTGAAAAATTTCGAATTTTGTTATTCTGGGTCGTTTTCAATCAAATCCTTCAAGAGATTTTTACTGATAGAACTCAATAATAACATGGGGATTTTCACCATTAATTCAAAAAACCTTTCACGTGAACAAGAACTATTAGGTCAATTTTTCCAGAAATCTCGAAATCAAAAGAACTTGGAGCAAACAAAGACAAAAGTCGATTCCATAAAATTTAAGCAAGCAATCAATCATCAAGCAAGAGATCCAAAATAAAAGGGGGATTTAAAAATTACCTCAACGCTTGCAAGAAAAAAAGACAGAACAGCAAATCAGATGCACGACCAGCTTCAGCGATCTAAATGTTTCAGAGCGACAGAGAGATAGAGAAACAGGAGAGAGACGAAGAGAGCACAAAACCGAGAAGACCTGAACGAGAGATTCTAGAATTTGGCATACATATATTACGCCGTCTTTTGTGACGTTGAAGCCCAATAAAGTAGGCCCAAAACAGAAAAAAAATTATAAAGACATAAACGGTGGAGATTTTGATTACCTTAAGGAAGTAAAAAGAGATTTGTATACAAAAACCATGAAGCCCAAACTAGAAAATTCTTAAATGTAAACATAAACCGGTTTTTTATGATTTCTAAATTAAAATCATCCGGAACCAGAATTTTTGGATTTTGCCGCTTCCTTGGAGTTTAGCAAATCCGGTTTAGCAGAGGTCTTCTTTGTGATCTTATTAAGTGGCAATTTATCCGGTTTTCTAGCTGGTTTGATTGGTTTAGTGACATGGCACTGGGTCCTAATCTCCCAAGGTCGAGCAGCAATCCACCGTTCTTTCCAACTCCATCCCCAGTTCTCTTTGTCAAGGTTAAACGAAGCTTGACCTAGATACTGTGTGGCATTAGCTCTCCACTGCAAAACAAAAAAAGATTTTTACTTGAGCTACAAGTTACCTGTAATACTACTAATTAATTCTCTTTTTCATTAACCTGATGAGAGAAAGCATAAGCCATGGCGCGTTCACGTTTCACTGTAGCTTCTTCTCTTTGTCGTATCTTTGCGAGAATCTCCTCCATTGTTTCAGACCCTCCACACCATTCAACCTCTAGCTCGTGAAGCTTGATCTCAAGTTTCAACCGATTCTCCAGTCTTTTGTGCAGGAGCCTACCTTGTGTCACCATATACAAACGTCTTGCTCTGATCTGGCTCTGTATATCACACCAAGCATGCATCACACTGAGTGCAGTCGAAGTTTGGTTCTTTGCTGTATGGCCTTGAATGAGTGTGTTAAATCTCCTGGCGCATTTCAAACTAAATAGTCTTTTTCTCGCCTGCAGATTCGCCAAAATCTTTTTTTTTTTTTTTTTTTTAAGATGGAGCGGTAAATGAGATTGTGAATTGTGGAAATTGACAAACCTTGTGTGCTCGAAAAGCCTTTTGAATGCGAATAACAGCCATTTCTTTGGTAATGTTCGTGGAAGGAGAGCTTCTTTCGATCGGTTTGACACGGTTTGATGTCTCGGAATGTACCTAATAAGATACATATATATTCATGATGTCACTACTAGGAGAAAGAGCAGAGGATGAAACAGAGTTTTTACTAACGTTGCCTCGATTTGATTTGTTCTGTTGTGGTCCTTTTAGACAGATGATAGAGCGGAGAAACCATCCAGATCCCATTCCAGAAGATGATCAGTATAAAGCTGTGTGATAAGAGAGATTTGAATTTGTGCTCTTTCTTTTAAGGCACATGAAGGTTAACGTTGAGTGGTTTATAAGTAAAATAATAGAAAGAGAGAGTTGAAGGTTCGCTCTCTCTGTGGTGAGTAAATCCTTATCTTGGTGATTGACATTTCAACCAATGTGAAGGTTGTGTTTGATCTTTTCTTCAAATACAAGGTGGGGGTTGTTTCTGATAGTTTTAATTAGTTTACGCCAAAAATGGAGAAACTAATGATTTAAGCTTTTAAGGGGTTTCCCTGATCATTTTGATTAGTTTGGGGGTAAATATGCTGAAGTTGCTAAAATATAGAGGCTGAAAAAGGTAGAACAAAATTAATTCTTTAACAGTTTGGGGTTTTCCTGATCATTGTGATTAGCTTGGGGAGAATATTTTGAAGTTACAAAAATATAGAGGGTGACAAATGCAGAATCGTTAATAATTGTTTAGAAGTTTTGGGTTTTCTCGATCATTTTGATTAGTCTGGGGTGAAATTTGTTAAAGTTTCAAAAGACAGGGGTGTAAAAAAGTAAAATAAAAAAAATTCAAATGTTCCCGGCGGGGCTCGAACCCGCGACCTTCGGCTCATAAGACCAACGCTCTAACCAACTGAGCTACGGGAACTGCTTGCTAATTATCAGTCATAGTTTATTATAATTGGCTGGTATTGGTTCTATGATCTAGGAAATTTTTTTTCTTTTGATCAACTGAATGTAGGACTCTAAAAATTCCATAAAACAAATTTTTTTAAAGATTCATAAATAAAAATCTAAATAATCAGATGTTAACATTTTTTTTTTAAAAAAACATCTATATTACTTCTCTAATTTGTTGGCAGATTAAATATATATA
Source organism: Odontarrhena argentea (assembly GCA_900406245.1). Classification (NCBI taxonomy): domain Eukaryota; kingdom Viridiplantae; phylum Streptophyta; class Magnoliopsida; order Brassicales; family Brassicaceae; genus Odontarrhena; species Odontarrhena argentea. The sequence goes on along the minus strand of OVAF01000114.1, from coordinate 18,634 downwards.
TATATATATATTTTTTATCAAACTCCTTAATTGAAACGTCACTGTTCTCTATATATACTGTATGGTTTAAAAAATTTCTCACGCAAGATCTTAATTCCTTTCACCAGTTATTAATCTAATCCATAGGAAACAGAGAAACAAACCTCTTTGTTTGATCAATCAAGAAACAGAGTCATGTCGAGAGATGATTCATCAGAAGGATCCGAAGAGAAGAAGAACATTAACGATGATGAATTTCACGAGCGTAATGAAAATGGAGACGACGATGATATTGATGTCACGTTGGCAAGTAAGGAGAAATCGAAGATGATAGCTAAAAGTAGAAGAAGCAAGTCTATGATGACGTCTTTGAAGCCGGAGAAGAAGATAAAAAAGAGGCAAAGAAACTCGAAGAACACCATACTAGAGCTCCTAAAGTCATCGATTCTTGTTGGTCGTTGGCCTAAACGGAAAAGAAACTCTGTTCGTATTCCGGCTAAAAGATACAAAAGTTCGAACGTTGTTGGCTCATCATCCTCAAAGTTCTCTCAAGAAAACGTCAATGACGCTACCATTAAGCAGTATTTGCACCTTCAAGATTCGATCTTTGTGTCAAACAATACAAGACCATCGATTGCTAATCCAAACTCTGTTTCATCGGGGTCATCATCAAGTTCGAGTGTCAAAGTTCAAGCTGATGCCAACATTTCAAGATCGTCGAGTTCTTCTCAAGCATTAGTGTTCCCTGCAATGCCTAAACACGACCAACAACTATATGACACTTCTTCAATGGTATAATTAGATCCAAGATCGTGTTTAATCTATTGATTCCGTTTGTGAAAAGGGTTTGTTTTTCCATTTATCTGCAGGTGGATCTACTTGATGAATACTCCAAGAGAATTGAAAATGTTGAGCAACGACTCTATAATTTGAAACAGAATCCTCTCTTTTCGCCGATGTCTCCCGATAGTCTAGTTCCAGTCCCACCCAATCCGTTCTTGAGACCTCGCAGCCCAAAGTTTGCTTCCGGTCCAATACCACCGGCTACATTGTCCAATATTTCAAAGCCATCAAGCTCAAGTGTTCAATCTCAGTCCAACGCTACAATGCCTAGTTATCATCACCCGTCTTCCTCTTCAGTGGTAAAAGCATCCAAGATCGTATTTAGTTTACTCTACTCTCAGTGCATTTTTGTCACAGAATTTAAAAGGTTTTGTTTATCTGCAGAGTCTACCACAAGACCCTCTCCCAAATTCATCGCCCGCAGCAGAGATTAGAACCTATGGTTGGGGTCGGCAGCTTCCATTGTTAAGAATAGGTGTGGATCTTAACTTTCCGCCTCCTGATGACAATGACGATGAAGACGAAGATGGAGGCCGTCTACGGATGAATGATGAACCCAAGTAAACAAAGATACAATCAATTAGTGTCAAATGCCAACTACAAACTAAGATTTATTAGACTACTAGTCACATTGTCAAGTAGACAAAGTCCACAGTCTCAAAATGTATAATGGTGATTAAAAGCTACTTCAAGTTGCTAGTTTCTCTTGTCTTTGTGTTGGCACAGAGAATAAATGTATGATTGTGAGAGTTAGTTTAAAGCGAAGTGATTAAACAAAGTTTCCTCGTATTAAAATATGTCCGACCTGTTGGATCCGGGTCGGACCCGTCATCAGATCTCAAGGCTAAAAATTTAAATCACTCTTTCATCTTTACGCTTCGTCTTCTTCCCTTTATCGTCCGTACGCGTTACCTGAAAAAAAATCTCCGATTCACGAAATGGCGGCGTATAGAGCTGACGATGATTACGATTTCCTCTACAAAGTGGTGCTTATCGGAGATTCCGGTGTCGGTAAATCTAACCTCCTCTCTCGATTCACCCGCAACGAGTTTAGCCTCGAGTCTAAATCCACGATCGGTGTCGAATTCGCCACCCGTAGCATTCGTGTCGATGAAAAAATCGTCAAGGCTCAGATTTGGGATACCGCTGGTCAGGAGAGGTATATAGTATCATCATCTCCCAAACAATGATTGATTTCGAGTTTTTTGGTTGATGATGTTTATCGTAATCTTTCATTTTCGTTTGCATTTGGGGCTTAATTTTGGACGTTTCATGAATCCGATGAAAGGAATTGATTCCTTTTGAGCGTAGGTTCATAGGAGAAGTCTGGATTTACTAGCTTGTTGGAGATCTTTTCTATCAGTTTCTTAGTTTGCTTGATAATATTTCGTGGCTTTATCTAGATAGTGTGTGAATTTGTATGCAGAATCCAGTACTAATTATCGATTTATGTATTGGAAGATACCGAGCAATCACAAGTGCATACTATCGAGGAGCTGTAGGAGCTTTGCTTGTTTATGATGTTACACGGCATGTGACATTCGAAAACGTCGAGAGATGGTTGAAGGAGCTTAGAGACCACACTGACACCAACATTGTGATCATGCTTGTTGGGAACAAGGCGGATCTGCGTCATCTAAGAGCTGTTTCGACCGAAGACGCCAAAGCCTTTGCGGAGAGAGAGAACACATTCTTCATGGAGACATCTGCACTTGAGGCATTGAACGTTGAGAATGCTTTCACTGAAGTGCTCTCTCAGATATACCGTGTGGCAAGCAAGAAAGCGCTGGACGTTGGAGATGATCCGGCTACGATTCCGAAAGGACAGAGTATCAATGTCGGGTCTAAGGACGATGTTTCTGAGGTCAAGAAGGTTGGATGCTGCTCAAGTTGATCTCAACCCACAATTTTTTTCTGGCGGACATTTGTTTCTTAGGAAAGCTATTTAGTTTGATTATCTATGGAAGACATACAGATGATTTTCTCTTGTGTTTTCCTTTTGGTTGCTTCTCTTTACTTCATTTGGTGTAAGTTACTCAGATCCTTATGAGGTTTGAAATATTTTTATATAATCATATTCGAAAATTCACGAACAAAGAAAGATGAGAGGGCAAAAACTTCAAAGGAGCAACCAAATGTACAAAGAACCAAAGAAGCCTGTACAGTTTTCTTAGTCCCTAAGCCAATCTCAGCTTTAGACCGTCACACATATATATGTGCACAAAAGTACAAATTTACAGAATTTGGGGCTGAAAACTTACCCTGACTCTGTTTCTCTTATAAAAACCAATAGATAACAGTGTATCGAAAAAAACCATCTGCGTTAATCTCTCTCTTAGGTTGAATCCACACGAACCTCTTTGTGTGTTCTTTACCGTGCCTTCTTCTCCGTAACCAGTGCCTCTGATTTACAGATTGGGCAAACGTTCTTGATAACTAACCACTTCTTTAAGCATTCTGCATGGTACTCATGCTTGCAATCCAATGTTGCGATCTTATCTCGGTTCTCGTAGTTTTCCTGTCAATTTCCCATAAGAAAAAAAAAAAAAAGACTTTTACTACTAACTTACTAAGAGTAAGAGTGTCAAATTTTTACATAAGCTTGGAGAATGCAGTCTCAAGATTTCTTTGCTTTACCTGGCATATCGTGCAAGAATCGGTTTCCAGATCAGTAGATGGAGGTTCTTCCAGGTTGATTCTGGTTAACAGAGAGGTTCTTCTTTCCAGAAGATCTTTAACATCTTCTTCTGACAAGCCAGTTTTCACAGTTCCAATCTGGTCGCTCAAAGCAAGGAGCTCCTGCGAATGGTACAAGAAAACCAATGTGAATTAGTTAAATATCTATGTGGTGAAGAGTGATGGTGGACTCATGTCATTAGCTATGTGGTAAAAAGTAACTGTGGGCTCACCTCATAAGACATGTCTTCTATATCTAAGCGCATGTCTTCATGATGATCAATGTCATCAACATCACCGTACAAGTATCCTTCCTCCAAAACTGCTACGTCCTGAAATTAACAGAAGGAAAAAAGAAGCCAGTATTGGAAACCGAACACTCTTTTGAACAAATTGACACTAAAAGATGTGTGCTCTAGAGAATATCACATCTGCGGGTATTGCTCTAAGTTGATGCACATGGTGTCTAAGAGCTGCTGCAGGCATAAAATCATCTCGGGGATGTTGCTGGTTTATCCTAAACCCAGTTGATTGAACCGGTCCGACATGACTGTATGAAGCATCATGCATAATCTCGGGAAAAGTGTACGAGGGTGGAGGCATGGGAGGGTATACTGTGGCAGGAGGAGGTGCTGGGTGATAGCTAAAATAGTTGTGCCTTGGGTATGCAAATTGTGTGGGGTTCCTGCTACTAGATGTTTCATGGAATCTTGGAAAGCAGACATCACCAGAGTCTGTGGAGCCAGTAACACCGTTACCTAAGATATTATTCAGAAGAAGCCTGAGATTTTCAAGAATTTGCTGAAAGACCAATTTCAATGTTAAGAATAAGGATAGTACCATGCATATAAGGTACAGATGGTGCTTGGGACCAAAGCGAAGATGATCCATCAGATCTGTTGCCATTACCATGTTGGTCATACCAGATTGAGCCAGGAGGTGGAAAAGGATGAGCTGCATAGTTTCCTTGAATGAAGTTGTTATGACCATGAGAGAGAAGCGGATCCATGGTAGCTGCTCCTGCTGTGTTCCTCACACTTCTCTGATCTAGTGGTTGTGGCCCTTGTGGGTAAGCACCATACTGGGGGAATGAGATAGGTGTTGTCTCCGGTGTATTCAGCTGAAGGAAAGCACCAGGAGCTGCAGTGCTTGGGTACTGAAAATTTACAGGTATTCCTTCAGCACTCTTTCTTTTATATCCGTGACCCATAAAATGGGCATTCCTCTCATGTTCATGACTTCCAGGAGCTAACAGATGACTTGGTGGAGCTTGGAAAGCCGAATGAGGGGGATAATAATTTGGTGCGGTTGACATGCCAGCCCCAAAATTTGAAGCAGGTTGATGATGGTAATCTGGATGCCCGTAGAACATTGAGCTGTAATCAAAGGGTTCTTGCAGAGAATGCACTTCATAATTAGGAATAGCGTTCACGGGTGGGATATCTGGATGCAGAAAGTTAGTAACGGTGCAAGGCTCAGGATGGAGGCCAGAGCTTTGAGAATTATGCTCCATTTCTAAACCAGTCATCATATCTCTTCGTCTCATTCTGCTAGTTGCCGTAACCTCCTGATAGATTGAATCAGAAAGATCAGCATTCAGCAACATTAAAGCGAAAGAACAAGATTACAAACTTCTCCCAAAAAGACAGCAAAAGCTCGCTGCTAATACATCACAGGCTGATTCTAGCTACTGCTTTTTAACAACCACACATAATATCGATCTTTTGTTATCTAGTAATGGAATCAAAACTTACAGGAAGTGAAATAGCCACACACAGAGTCTAAAACCATCGTCGTAAAGTTTTAGTAATAATCCTAAGTTATAAAGCCACAAAGAAACTGTATCCCCAGACAGCACATTTGAGCATTCAAACTTCACCAATACATTGCAAATCACAAAAATCATAGCTGCAGATATCAAACCCAATTCAGTAAACAAGAACATCTCCCGGATTCTAGAAGTTTCTTCAAACCCCAAACACATAATTAAAGTTTCCTTCCAATTCTTTCATAACCAATGATTTTCACAAACATGGGTACAGAATATTATATCAAGTAAACAATCCTAACCTTGCTAACATAAAGATTGAAGATAAGAAGCTTCGAAATTCAGCAACTGTAGCCAAAACATGATAGCAAAATACAAAATTTAGAAAACTAATAAACAAGACGATCAAAACAGATTAAACCCAGATTCTGAGTAACCCAGAACAATGCAATTCTTCAGAAGNTCTTCAAAAACCCGTAAAAAAAAAAAAAAAACCCCCCCAAAAAAAAAAAAAAAAAACAAACAAAGATTATCAAAAGTATAATCGAAAGCTCGAGAATCTAATTATGGTGATGATCAAAAGTACCTGCGTATCAAGAAGGAGAGATCCAAAGACGAGAGGAGGAAGATGAAGAAGACGGTTTTTCTAATTTATGTCCTCACGGTGACGGAAACTTTTCATTTTTTTCTCTCTTCTTCGCAGTTTCTTTAATATATTCTCTTTTATGCTTATCTTTCCTTTTAATTTTTTTTAATTAATTACTCTTTTTTTCATTGGTTTCTTGAGCTTCTTTAACAGCAAATTTTTATTTTTTTCATAATAATAATTCTGTGAACGACGTCGTAAGAGATTGCTTTTGATTAATTAACACAATCGAATTAGTAATTACTACTTTTAATAACAAGATTGCTTTTGTCTTGTACCAAACCAAAGCATGTTGCTGAATTTAAGAAAGAAAGATGAAGAAGCAGGCTACGTACTGTTAGCCATTAATGAAAGATATGCTTTTACTCTAACTCACAAATATTTGTTTGTAAAGTCTTATATTGTGTTCCAAATTTCATTACATATATAAAAATTGTAAATAGTATTGTGTCATTGACATGTCATAAAAATCTGGTGATGGAACACAAAATGAAACCGAGGAGGCAAGTAACCATATGATGCGAATATTTATAGGGAGGTACCTTCCATGTGCCTTTTTTTGGTTGAACCACCTCGTCACCTAATTATGCTCAATTAATCATTTTAGTTTCTGTTTATGTTAAGTAAAAAAACATTATTAAAATGCTGACCCCATATCTTATCTTACCTTTTCTAAGCTTAATAAATAATTAGATATGATGTGTTAAAAAATATATATATATTTCTTTAATTATATATACTTAAATAAATCTAAATCAAAGCCAGAATCCTAACTTACTAGAAATTGTATATTTTGTGTAGTGTTATTGTATGGTAACAGAAATTGTTATATATATAGGGTTGGTAATGAAGGCCTTTCCCTCGTTTGTCGGTTTAGTTTAGATTTTTTGGTTTTATTATATTTAAAATAGATTTTATTCGAGTTTAAATTTTACATTGTTTTGGTTCGATTTTCAGGTTGTTCAGTTTTAGTAAAATATGTCTATTTAGATAAAAACAAATATATATTCTGGTTTGGTTCTGATACGAGTTTTGCTCAATTGTGAATAAAAAATTATGAATAAATAGTATAACATAATGTTGGTATGTCTAAATTAATATTTGAAAAAAATATTATGTTACCAATAGTTTTTCGATAGTTTAGTTAATTTGGTTTAATTTCACAAGATTTGGTTCGGGGAATTCGCCAACCCCTAGTAATGGTATTGGACCTATTGGTATTGTCATGAAAACGGCGTCGTTTCAGGTGTAATGAGACGACATCGTTTCATAGGTCTTAAACCTTAACTCTTGAGCCGCGTCAACACCTTGGTCTTGAACAGCTGAACGAAGAAGATGAGTTCTGAACTTAAGAGAAAGCCGAAGAAGGTCAAATCTAAACCTGTTCAATTAAACCCTAATTGGTCACTACTCCAACAAGTTAGTATCCTTCTTCTTAGCTTGTTACCTTCTTCTCTTCCAGAATTTGTTCAGTCATTGATTTTTTTTGGTTCTCGTTATCTTTCTTGCAGAAGCTGAAATCTGATTCGCATGGCAAGGGCACTCGAAAATCTTCAAATAATAGCGTCCCAGAAAATCCCAGCTCTGTATTAGGTAGCATTTGAATCGAAAAATTTGAAATTTGAAGTTTGGGTTTAGGGTTTAGGGTTTATTGACTATGATTTGGTTTATCATTTGTCTAACCTACGCAATGAACTTGCAGGGAAGCGGAAGGAGAGACCCGATTCAGAGGTGGATGTTCCTAAGATTAATCCCTTGAATCCGGTTAATGACGATTGCAGGTGGGTTCATGTTTGCTTTTTCTCTCAGTGAACGTTCTTGCTTTTAATTGTTAAATGATGATTAAAGTGTTTGAGAGATATACAATGTCATTAAAGAGTTTATATAACTTTCAGTAGAATTTCACTAGTTTCTTGGATTATCTATGGTTATAAGATATTCTTTTCATTATTGTGATTTCTGATAGCTGTAGTATTGACTTAGTTTGCTTAAGTAGTTCTAAGCAAAAAGATCCTGCTAATATCTGTTCTTTCTTTGAGAAATATGTATATCGAATTGTACCAACCTTTTTGATAGTTTGACAGATGAAGTAGCTATGGATTGTGAAATGGTTGGTGTCAGTCAAGGAACCAAAAGCGCCCTTGGACGAGTTACCTTGGTATGCATTGCTTTCCAAGTATGTGTTTTATAGTGTATGATAGTGCAATTTTTCCGGTTCGTTTCTGTTCTGAGCCCTTTAGATTAAGAGTTTATGTCATATATTGATATATATATATATCAAAATGGCTTACAATTACATTCTTGATCCATACTCTTGAGTAGTGTATATTTCTCTATGTCTACATTAAACTCACTTGTTATTTCACTTATGTTATTGACAGGTAAATAAATGGGGAAATGTTCTATATGATGAATTTGTCCGTCCAGTGGAACGTGTTGTGGACTTTCGGACGCATATAAGCGGCATTCGACCTCGAGATTTGAGAAAGGGTTTGTTATCCTTTCATAATTCCGTCCCTTCTTTCTTGAATCTGACAATTTTTACCTGTTCCTATGAAAACTGAGGTCTTTAGGATGCAAATGCATTGGGCATTCAAAAAATATTGTAACTTTGATATTATTTGGTTTCTTTTTTTAATATCAGCCAAAGATTTTTGTGTTGCTCAAACCAAAGTAGCAGAGTTGATCGAGGGAAAGATTCTCGTAGGACATGCCTTGCACAACGATCTCAAGGTCTATAGTATTCACGAATCTAGAATCTGGTTTCAAATGCCAATACAAAGATTTTTAACAGAAGTATGTTTTGTGACAGGTTTTGCTGCTAACTCACCCGAAAAAGGACTTAAGGGATACAGCGGAGTATCAGCCCTTTCTCAAGTACTCACACTTCAACAACCCCTCTCTTCTCTTACAGAATCCTGCCACGGTTTTTCTTTTCCAAATCTAAACCTTTGAATCGAGTCGCAATTAACCCTTAATTATTCCAAACAGGGACAAAACAAGAAAGTCTCTGAAACATCTTGCAGCTGAGTTTCTAGGAGCTGACATTCAAAACGGAGAGCACTGCCCTGTAAGTGTGTACATATGAATAAAAATAAACATCATCAATATTTAGGATCTGCAGTTCTCAACTTTGTTTTAATGGCAGATTGACGATGCACGAGCTGCAATGATGCTTTACCAGAAGAACAGAAGAGAGTGGGAGAAACATGTTAAAGACGAAACACGTAAGTGGCTGAAACAGAAGAAGCGTAAGCCAAAGAAGAAAGTAAGAGAAGCAAATGGTTCCGTCAATCAAGCTTAGCGAAAACTGATTAGACAGAAGCCAAGAATAGCTCAAAAGTTTTGGTCTTTACTTCTTTTTCTTCCAGTTTTGCTGTGGTCTTTGATTCTTTTCAGGCACCTCAAAATGTACTACTGTATCTTGTTGTATACAAGTCCATCACAATGTTAGACAATATTAGCTCATGTATTATCAAATTATCCTCCTCAAGAGATTTAAAGACACATTTATGTTCTTTGGTTTGATTTGACATTAACACAAGATCTCATGGAAAAATAATGGTTATGGCTCGGTATATGCATCATGTAATAATCAAGTACAGTAAACCCTCTATAAATTAATATTCGGTCCCGAGTCGGGCTAATGTAAAATTTTACTAAATTCGATAAGATAATAAAATAATAATTTTTTAGAAAGTTCAATGTAAATATATGGTCCCAATTATATCATAAATTAATAATCATTTATATTATGCTTACATAATTAAGATCATGTACTAAAAGATAACCATATTGTTGCTTTTTTTTTTAACTTAAAATTGATATCTCCTTAAACTTTGTCTTTAATTTTATTTTTTATGTAAAAAAGAGAATTCTGTTATTTTTTTTATATGTATTCAAGATTCCTAAAACATTGTGGATATGACAACTGATTATTTATGCATAATATTGTTTTAATTTCAACATCAACATTAATGATATTCGTCATATTTTCTTGTAAACTTTAAACTTACAATGTATAATCTAATATGTTATTAAAACATATATATTGCGGATTTTAAGCTTAATAATCGTAATTTTGTAGATATGCATTTAGTTTTACAAATTTCTTAATTTAACATCATTTAATCTTTTTCAGGGAAATTTATGGATTAAAACTAACTTTTCTCTATAAATTAATATCTCTTTAAATTAATAAATTTTCAAAGTCCAAACATTATTAATTTATAGAGGTTTTACTGTACTACAACTTTGGTTTGGTTATGCATAATCACGATTTGGTGTTGCCGATTTGGTGTTGCACTGCTCAGCTTTATTCCTCTAATTTTAGCTCAATTCCGTTTGGTTCCCTATGTTTCTTGTGTAATCGGTTCGGTTTAGAACAAAACCGGCTAAATTAGAATCTACAAGCTTGCATGTACAGTTAAGTAAACAAAACCGCTCTGCGGACGCAAATGCTGCCACGTCTTAATTTTTTAATTTCTGTGTAAAGAAAGAAACCTAAAAGGCTCAAATTAGAAGAAGCAGATTGCATCAACGAAGAAGAAGAAGACGAGTAAATTGATCTCACCGACGACTGAGAAATGCGAGTGATTCGATCATTGCGAGATAATTCTCGTGCCGGATTGATTTCCCGGCCGGCAAGGTTAAGTTCTCTTAGGAGCGTCTTCACCGGTTGTCGTGCTGTGATATTGCCTCGTTTTGGCGGTCCGGAGGTTTTGGAGCTCCGGGAGAATGTTCCGGTGCCGAATCTCAATCCAAATGAGGTTCTCGTTAAGGCGAAAGCTGTTTCCGTGAATCCTCTTGACTGTAGAGTGAGTGTTCTCTGCTTGATCCGATTTGATTTCATTTCTTTAGTGGCATTGGATGTACTCGGAGATTGCCTTAATTAGGAATTAGGATTGGTGTGATCGATTAGCTTAGATCCCATACTAATGTTCCAGGAGTTTACAAATCGTGTGAAATTAATCGGAGAAGCTTAAGCAAAAGCATGATAGTGACAATAAGAGTAGTGAGATTGATTTTATGATCCTTCTGATGATATGGAATCAAGGTTTATGATATCAAATGTTATTGAATACAGGTACGAGCAGGATATGGGCGTTCTGTATTCCAACCACATCTACCTATTATAATTGGGCGAGATGTGAGTGGTGAAGTTGCAGCAATTGGGACTTCAGTCAAGTCGTTTAAAGTAGGACAAGAAGTTTTTGGTGCATTGCATCCTACGGCGTTGAGAGGTACTTATACTGATTATGGAATTCTTTCCGAAGAAGAACTTATAGAAAAGCCGTCAACGATTTCTCATGTGGTAAGTAGGAAGATCAGTATTCTGTTTAACCTCTCTATCTTTGGTTATTTTTGTTTCCGATCGATTGTATTCGGTTGAATGATATGAGCTATTTCTTTGGTCTGGTTCTTGTAGGAGGCAAGTGCCATTCCTTTTGCAGCGTTGACTGCTTGGCGTGCTTTGAAGAGTAATGCTCGGATAACTGAAGGGTATGATTTTGAGAATTATTATTGTAGCAAGAAGCTGACATAAATTCAACAGTCATACGGATGCGTTTGTGTTATTTTTCTACTACTATACACTCAACAGGGTGTACTTAATAAATTTCTTTTTGCAGACAAAGACTATTAGTTTTTGGAGGAGGGGGAGCAGTTGGCTTCGCTGCAATCCAGCTTGCAGTAGCCTCTGGGTGTCATGTTACAGCCTCTTGTGTGGGTCAGACCATAGACAGGATAAAAGCAGCTGGTGCTGAGCAAGCTGTTGACTACACAACCGAGGACATTGAGTTGGCGGTAAAAGGAAAGTTTGATGCTGTATTGGATACTATCGGTCGGCCTGAAACCGAGAGAATAGGCATAAATTTCCTGAGGAGAGGTGGAAACTATATGACTCTCCAGGTATACAATAATTCTTGTGTGCTTTACGAACCAGTGACCTTGGTTGCTTAGGTCTTGGACTTTGCTTAACGAAAGTGGTTTCTCTTTTGCATGTACCTTTTGAAGGGTGAGGCTGCATCATTGACTGATAGATACGGTTTTGTATTTGGGCTTCCGCTCGCAACTTCACTCTTGGCAAAGAAAAAGATACAATATCAGTATTCTCATGGAATAGGTATATGATAGATCCTGCGCTATATTTTTTCTTCCATTTTTTTGTCTCCAGGGGAAGACAATATTAGTGTGATAAAATCTGACTTATGAACTGAAAAACAGATTATTGTTGGACATATATGAGGGCTGATCCTGAAGGTCTAATTGAGATTCAGCGATTAGTTGGAGCTGGAAAGCTAAAGATACCAGTGGAAAAAACATTTCCGATAACCGAAGTTGTAGCAGCTCATGAAGCCAAGGAGAAGAAGCAGATTCCGGGTAAGGTGGTTCTGGAGCTCTGAAGACTGAGCTATATATAAATATATAGTAACAGTAATAATACCTGCAGAGATCTCTAGTAGTTGTTCTTTTTAGAAATTACACGCAAGAGAAACAAATGTTTTCACTTCTGGAGTTTTCTGTAAATGAGATCTATCAGGTTTTAGATTCAGATAAAGAACTTGAAGTTTCTGTATAGACTTTTGAAAAGGGTTCTCTTTATTTGAACTTTATGTCTTTGTTGCAACTCAAAGTAAACCAGCTAAGCCAAGTAATGGAAATGGTTTAGAAAGTTTTGTCGTTGTTGAAGTACTTACAATAATCAAGACAATCACTTTTTTGTATGGTCTTTTAGATTATAAAGAAGGTTATTTGCGGAAGAAAATCGAAATGAATTATTGAACCATTTGTATAGTTAAACCCTCAGATCTAAGGTATGACAACTTTAAAGTCATGAGATAACTTTGACGCAATCTGAAATGTATAACCGCCCAAAAAAATGACTCGAAGCCAAAAGGAGAGATCACATGATAGATAGAACAAATCCCACAAAATCAAAATCCAACCTCATAGCATTCGTCTCTCTGCTTTTATTAGTTGATTAAATTACGTCTTAAAGACCCTAATAAATTAGTATATATTAGTAAATAAAAAGGGGTCGAGAAGTGTCATTAAAAGCAGATAACATGGCAGTTTTAATCAACTTAATAAATGTATGTTTTGTCTGATTCTCGTCCTTTAATGGGGTCTAGTCAAACTCCTCTCTCTTCCGCCAGCTCACTAAAATAACTTTAATATCCTCAACGCCCCACTCCGCGCGTGTAATTCACAGCTGTCTCACTGAATAAGTAAGTCCCTTGACATTAGTGGGACCAAAACCTTCTGTTTCGTGCCAAGTCTTCGCAACCTTTTTTCTTTTTCTGGTAAAGGTTGTTTGCTTAAAGTCTGCTAAACTAAAAGCTTTTTCAGTTCTTTGAATTTCATCTAAACATTTAATCTCTACATATATTCTCACATACTGATTATTTTTGGGGACCAATAAGCACATGTTTATGTACCATCATACTTATTGTCAGTTAAATTATGCAAGGTACCTTCCATCTCTGTAATCAATTTGCCATTTATTATAATATAATCTTACTGCTTATATACAACAAATGTTCTTGCTTTTTGGTCAACAGAAATTTTACATTTCTGTACACTCATAGTAATATATATAGATTTGGATTTTATTCTTGTATAATATAACTACAATTCATATAAATTTACAATATTATTATGTGTAATGTGCATTTAGTATTTACCATATAAAGTTGAGAGAAATACAGTTTATTTATCACAAAATATTAGTCTAGTTGAGTAATTAATAAATAAATAAATGTAGAAGCGTTATTAAAAAGAATATTAATGTAAAGCTATGGACTGGAGTGTGTGGTCCTTAAAAAGTCTTTAAATGGTCTGGTCAAAACTCCTTTTGCTTGCAAGACTGCCACATATTTCTGTTTATTGTGACCGTTGTTTCTTCCCGGTTCAGAGACGCGCGTGATCTTTCAATGTAATATGCATGCATCTTTAATCATATCTAAATGGATTAGTTGAACCCTAATTATTTAGACTAATATATTAATGTATCATTTTTGTGCATGAAAATCTATACTTTTCTTAAATTATAATCATGAAAATTTAGAACTTTGGGTTTAAAAAAGAGTGCCGTCAAAATTTATAAACTAATGATTTATGCTAGAATTATTATTGTGTCACGAACTTAATCGTATCCGGATTAATGTATAATTGCATATTACTGATTAAAAAAAAAATTTTGGCATGTTTTATTTTCAGGGCTGAGCACAACAAAAAAATTGATATCTAGATGAATTATGAATATTTAAAAGAGTTGACTGTGATTTCGAATTTTTTTATTTTTTTTCGAAAATCTCTTTAAGAAAACTATTTTGATAAATCTCTTTAAAATGACAAATATTTATTGACTTGTGTGGAAATATGATTGTATTGGTTTATATATGTGATATTATTAATTTATTTGATGCCTGATATGGTGTATAATGATTTGGCCATACACCAATTTGGAACAACATAGATGATCAAATGTGAAAGAGACGAGTGGGTCCAACTCCTTAAGTGCTAACAAAAGCGACACGACGTCCCCTTTAGTTTCATGCATCCACCAGAAATTATAAGAATTTCATGATTAGAAACACTCAAAAATTATAAATAAAATAATACTAGTAGTAGTACTAAATAGTTCAAAAATGTCATAATAATTATATTACTTTTAAACAAGAAAAACAACGGCCATGTCGAATCATTGCCCTATCTCTCGGTAGTCCGATCACGTGCAAACTTTGGGTTCTATAATGCTTTTGTTTTGATATATAATATACACACTAAGTAAGCTTTCTAAAAAAAAAATATTATTTATATCAGCTCTGTGCTCTTTGTTTTCGACGGTATTTAGCCCAAACCATGTGACAATTTCCGGAAAAGAAATATAAAGCGTTGTCCCCCTCTAATTTGGATTTTGGGAANGTTTTGGGAAAAAAAAAAAAAAAAAAAAAAAAAAAATTAGAAGTGCTAATTTAATAATCTTCTTTGTGGTTTTGGCATTGTCCTGCTTGGTACAAAAATATCATACTCTTAACATTTTGGACCTAAACATTTAAGTAGAAATTATTCAAATCTCAAATTATATTCACTATTTGGATGTAGTATAGTATTCACATTATCACATATTGAGATGATTATTATTATTATTATAACCATTTATCTTGCGGTATTCAATCTGAATTGGATCGATTTTCAATCATGTCAATTGAACTACTATTTGAACCGGATTGATTTTAGTTAAAGAATGTAGAACGTGTATTCACATGTTACATCTCACAGAAAAATCAATTAAAAAACCAATAAGAATTGACGCATATTCTTTTTATTCTCCATACAATTCATTGAAAAATGGTATGAACCAAAATAATTTTTAAAAAATCCATAACACTTAAATCAATGTATATGGACCATTACTAGATAAATACGTATCACAACTTTAAAGCCAACTTGTAGTTATGGCTTGCTGTTTTTATACAATACATAATTTTTTCTCTAATTACAATAAGTCAAAGCACCCACTTGACATAATCACTCACAAGCTCTGCTCCATCTCATATATATATATATATATATATATATATATATATATACTGATCTCGAATACACTTGGCACATAGGGTCCAAAATATTTTGGTTACAAGCAAATGTCCCCATACTTAAAAAATCTACCCACAAAAAGTTTAACAATCTTTGAAATATACAAAAAAAAGTTATGTAGTAGTAGTATTAATAAATCTTTCACACCAGAATCCAAAAAGCTAAAAAAAAGAAGAAGAACTAGCAAAGCAATACATGCAAATACACAAGAGACATGCGTGTCTGAGTGTTTGTGTTTTCGGGAAAGCCATTACCTTTAGTGTGTGCACATGTGTGTTTCCACAAGGCGTACGAACACTCCTTTTAACTCATCTCCCTGCCTCTCATTGGGGCCACACCCACAATTACCACTTCACCCTTTTCTTCGAGATAACCTCGCTAAGATAAGTTCATTACCACACAAAATTTAACGATTATTGAGGGTTTTAGTAAGAACGAATCTTTCTCCTAATCAGATCGAGGGGCCTATTTTGGTCATTTTAGAGGAGACCCTTAAGTTTCTCGAGTCCGTTACACTATACTACTACTAACTATGGATACTTGTTCTTCTTCATTACCACAGTAACAAAAAAAAAAAGAAGAAGAAGATAACAATGGCGGAAACTGAGAGACCCCACCGTTCTTCAAGTATTAACAGCAGCAACAACAACAACGCAAATCCATCTTCTTCCACTGATCTCTTCATCTGTTTCACATCTCGTTTCTCTTCTTCTTCCTCGATGCGTCTCTCTTCTCTCAGCCCAGCTCGTTCCGCTTGTCTCACCACTTCTCTCAGCCGTCGTCTCCGTACGAGCGGGAGCTTAAAGAACGGAGTTCTCAACTCTCCCATGTTTGGAGCTAACGCGAGGAAGAGATCTGGATCTGGCTACGAGAACGGTACCAGTAGCAATAACAATAACAACATCGAGCCTTCGTCTCCGAAGGTGACGTGTATCGGTCAAGTTAGGGTTAAGACGAGGAAGCATGTGAAGAAGAAGATGAGAGCTAGATCCAGGAGGAAAAACGGAGAGACGAGTTTCAGAAGATCTTCTAGTGAGCAAAACGACGGAGTGGGGTGTCGTTTTGACGCTAGTGAGAATCGTTGGGTTCATCTTCCGGTGACTATATGTGAGTCGTTGAGGTCGTTTGGGTCTGAGCTTAACTGCTTCTTCCCTTGTAGATCTTCCTGTACGGATAACAGGAGGAGAGCTGAGAGTAACGGCGACGGTTGCGGCGGAGGAGGAGGAGGAGAGTCTTGTGGAGCGGTGTTTACGAGGTGGTTTGTGGCGGTGGAGGAGACGACGACGACGGCGAACGGAGGAGGGAAGAGGAGAGAGATTGAGCTAGTGGTGGGTGGTGAAGATGAAGATGAAGAGGAAGATAGGAGGAGGAGGACTAGGAGTAGGAGACACGTGTTCGAAGGGATTGATTTGAGTGAGATTGAGATGAAGACGGAGAAGAAAGAGAGGGAAGAGATTGGGAGGATTAGTATTTGTTCTCCTCCCAAGAATGCTCTGTTGTTGATGCGGTGTAGATCTGATCCGGTTAAGGTCGCAGCGTTAGCGAACCGGGTTAGAGAGAGACAGTTGTCGTTGAACATCAACGATGGTGGGAATGAAGAGGAAGAGGAGGAGAAAAGAAGAAGGTTTGAGTTGGATTTGGAAGATAAGAAACGGATTGAGTTATGTCAGAAATGGATTTCTGGTGATAGGGAAGAAGTTGTGGAAGCTGAACAGGAAGTTACCAATCCAGTGAAAGAGGAGGAAGAAGAGAGAGTTGAAGATTCGGTTGTGGAAGCTGATGAAGAAAAAGAAGAAGAAGAAGCATCGAAAATTCAGGAGGAAATTGAAGCAACCTTCATGAAAAACATCGAAGATGAGATAAGGAACGCTATTGAAGAAGATGAGCAAATGGCTGAAATGGAAGAAGAAGAAAGGAAAGAGGAAGAGGAGGTTGTTGCTGCTCCCTCTGTGATGACTGAAAACGAGGAAAGATCCGACCAAGGAAACAGAGAACCCGACCCGAGTCCGGAGCTGGTGAAGAGAGGAAGTGTACAAGAGGAGAAGACGGCGGGGACGCCGTATAAGGTGTTACCGGATTGTTTGCTGTTAATGATGTGTGAGCCGAAGTTATCAATGGAGGTTTCCAAGGAGACATGGGTTTGCAATGCGGATTTCGTTAGATGTTTGCCGGGACGACCTCCGGCGAAGAAGATATCAGAAGTTACCGGAGATCATCATCAGCAGCAGCATCAACCCAAGAGGCGAGCTGTTGATTCCTCAAACGCTTCTTCACGCCGCCGTTCTATCGATAGACCACCGCTTCACCAAGCTTTGTTACAGCCGCCACGTTCGTCCTGCTCATACCCGGCAGCTCCGCCGATTATTACGGCGGCTATTGGCGGAGCTGCGGCGGTTGGAGAGCAGAAATTAGCTGGAGGTAATAAGGCGTACGAGCCACCGGTTTTGCCACGTTGCAAGTCGGAGCCGAGGAAGTCAGCTTCGAAGCTTGCGCCGGAGGCTTGTTTCTGGAAAAACCGGAAGCTCGAGCCGCATCCTCCGGCTACTGTTGGAGTTGGCGGCGGCGCCGGAGTAGGGTTCTAGAATAAGGGATGGGGGTTGTGAGTTTGGAATAAAGAGAAACTATGTGGGTGTAATAGTAATTTCAAAAAATACTATATGTCCTTGTTTGTAAATTTTGTTTTGTTAGTCATAATTCATTTTCTTTCACTATTACGCCAAATGTTTTTTCATGAAAATCTGCATCCTTGTTTTGTCTGTTAGTCTAATGTCTCTTCTATGTGGTAGATAAAGTCCCATCGATACTAACAACAACAACAACGGGAATTCGGCCAAAAAAAGCCTCTATTTTGCCAAACTTGCCAAAAAAAGCCTGAACTTCAGAATGGCCGAATAAAACCTGAGCTTTTTNAAAAAATCACAAACTTTGCATTGACTTGCCAAAATAGACCTCCGTTAAAAATTTCCGTTAAATAGTTAACAGCCGTTAACGACAGCCGTTAGTTCCAAAACGACGTCGTTTTGAGCTATATGAATTCGGCCAAAAAAAGCCTGAACTTTGCAAAACTTGCCGAAAAAAGCCTGAACTTTGCCAAACTTGCCAAAAAAAACCTGAACTTT
>OVAF01000113.1:41445-71544 GCA_900406245.1 Odontarrhena argentea | reverse complement strand
CCGAACCCGAATGGATCTTACCCGAACCCGAACGGGTACCCGAACGCCCAGGACTAATATTTCCTATCGAAATTCTGAACTTGATTTAGCAAAAAAAAAAAAAGAAATTCTGAACTTGATATTTGGGCCGGGTTAAAAAAACACTAGCGATGATATTCCCAATCTATGGACATTTTGTAAAATCCACCTTGGGCGCCGCGAAACTACACGGCTCGAGGAGAAATGCAATGGAGATGAGGACACCTCCGGAAACAACAACAACCACAAAGGTTCTTTCTCTAAATCCAATTCCTACCTGCACAAACCAATAATTGCATGATTTGTCTGTTTCTTTTCTTTAACGGCATAAACAAAAAGCCTTAAAAAATTAGTAAAACAAGAAACACATGGTAGAGCACTCTATCTCCATTCATGGCAAGAGATCCGTAATTGTCGTAGATTTACAGTACTCAAAGTGATTACGTAAGCCATTACGCATCTTCGTGACTAAAAACGACATCTCAGGAACCCCGCCTAATGTGATCAAATCACTTGTGTCGTTTAGCTTCGTAAACATCGACCTCTCCTTTTAAAACCCACTCAAATTCTTTACCTTTTTTTCTCATTCATTGAGCTCTCTTGCTTGTTGCTTCCACAATGGCGGTCTCGATTGGTACGGTTTCCCCCATTTTTTCTTGGGATTTTTTTTGTTTGGGTCTAATGCTTAACTTTCACTTCTGTGTTGAAAAGGACAAGCATTTTCAGAATTTGACTACTTTAAATGATATGTATATGTGCAATAATTGGTACTACTATCTACGGTGGGATCTTTGTAATCGCCATCTTTTGGCTTTTAGTGTTTCTCTAAAGACAAAAATTTGATTTTTAAACTATATATTATGCCATAGAACTGTTGTTAATTTCCTGAATTTTTAACTCTTTGTGATTGGTGTTTTTTTTTAATCATGCAGGGAGTCTTCCATGGTGTGACGTTGAGCTGGATTTGTCCTCTTATTGCTTCCAAAGAACTGCCATTGGTCTCATTAACCTATTGTTTCTCTGCATCTTCTACTTGTTCTTGATAGCTAGTTGTGTTTCGAAGCATTTTTTTGTGAAGAGGCTGAAGAGAAGCTGGATCTTTGTTGCTGCAGCTATATGCTGTGCTATTACTAGCGTCATTTTCATTGGTGCTGGATTGAATAATCTGATAAATGGTGGTAATGATGTATTTTGGGTTTCCTGCTTCGTTGAAGGCATCATTTGGGTCACACTCGCGGTTTCGTTGCTTGTTACGGGCTCTAGGTGGATTGAGATTTTTATATCTGTTTGGTGGGTATCTTTTGCTTTGCTGGATTCAGCAGCAAAGATTGAGATACTTTCACAAGGAAAAGGCATCAGAAGCTTTGACATCATCACCTGGCCGATGAGCATTTTGCTTCTCGTTTGCTCCTGCGTAAATTTCAGAGCATCTACTGCTCAAGATTGCAGTGAAACTGGTCTTTCTGAACCTTTATTAACTGAAAAGCCTAGAAAAAACTCGGCGAGGTTGGCAACCGCTGGATTTTTCAGCATTCTATCATTCTCTTGGATGAATCATTTACTCTCGTTGGGTTATACGAAACCATTATCCCCAGACGATATCCCAAGTGTAGTCCCGGAGGATGAGGCTGAGTTAGCTTACAGTAAATTTTCTCAAGCATGGGATACTCTTCTCGCAGAAGAAAGGTCAGCGAAGGAAAGAAACTTGGTGTTTAGAGCCGTTGCAAAAGTTTACTACAAGGAAAACATATTCATAGCAGTTTGTGCACTTTTCAGAACAGTTGCTGTTGTATCTCTTCCACTAATGCTATATGTCTTTGTGGATTATGCAAACAGTGACCACAGGGATCTCCGCGTTGGTTTCATCAATTTAGCTTGTCTAGTTCTGCTGAAGCTAGTTGAATCCTTGTCTATGAGACATTGGTATTTTGCAGCGAGAAGATCAGGGATGAGGATTAGATCAGCGCTTATGGTTGCTGCATACAAAAAGCAGCTAAAGCTATCAAGCTTAGGAAGAAAAAGGCATTCATCTGGAGAGATTGTGAATTATATCGCTGTGGATGCATATCGTATGGGAGAATTCTTATGGTGGTTCCACTCGGGATGGAGCCTTATCCTGCAGCTTTTGCTTTCTACATCTGTACTTTTTGGAGTGGTTGGAACAGGAGCTTTTCCAGGTTTAATTCTTCTGCTCCTGTGTGGCTTCCTAAATCTGCCCTTTGCAAAGATGCTACAGAACTGCCAGACGCAGTTCATGATCGCGCAGGATAAGCGATTGAGGTTCACCTCAGAGATTCTGAACAGTATGAAAGTTATTAAGTTGCAGTCATGGGAAGAGCAGTTCAAGAAACAAATAGAATCTTGTCGTGCTGATGAATTCAAATGGTTGGCTAAGGCTCAGCTGACGAAGGCCTTTGGTACTTTCCTGTATTGGATGTCTCCGACAATAGTTTCTTCTGTTATTTTCTTGGGATGTGCTCTGTTGAAGAGCGTTCCGCTGAACGCAAGTACCATTTTTACAGTTTTAGCTACACTAAGAGTGATGTCAGAACCTGTTAGAATTATACCAGAGGCAATTTCTTCTATCATCCAAGTCAATGTCTCTTTTGAAAGAATAAACAAATTTTTGCTTGACGATGAGCTCAATATTGATGAAATTGAAAGAAGTGGTCTGGCGAAATCTGTAACAGCAGTCGACATACAAGAAGGTAACTTCAGTTGGGATCCAGAAACTAAGACTCCAACTCTTAGGAACATAAATTTGGAAATCAAGCATGGGCAAAAAGTTGCTGTTTGTGGACCAGTTGGGGCAGGAAAGTCATCTCTGTTGCATGCAGTACTTGGAGAAATACCTAAAGTTTTTGGAACTGTAAGCAAAGCAGCCACCAAGAGTTTCCCTTTTTTTATTAAACTTATGTACTGTTTCTAAAAAAATGTGTCCTTTATGTTCTCCAATTGAAACAGGTAAAGGTCTCTGGGTCCATCGCTTATGTTTCTCAGACCTCTTGGATCCAAAGTGGTACCATTCGGGACAATATCCTCTATGGAAAGCCCATGGAAACTAGCCGATACAATGCTGCTATTAAAGCATGTGCACTTGATAAGGACATGAATGGATTTGGACACGGTGACCTCACAGAAATAGGACAAAGAGGGATTAACTTGAGCGGTGGACAAAAGCAAAGGATTCAGCTTGCCCGCGCTGTGTATGCAGATGCTGATGTTTACCTTCTTGATGATCCTTTTAGTGCCGTGGATGCACATACTGCTGGAGTTCTTTTTCATGTAAGTGAGAACATTGCTTTTGTGGAACCTTTTCTTAAAGATTGCTTATGTTTAATTGTGACTGCAGAAATGTGTTGAGGACTCTTTAAGGGAGAAAACTGTAATGCTGGTTACTCACCAAGTCGAGTTTCTCTCAGAAGTTGATCAAATTCTGGTAAAACTTGAGTAACAATAGATTAACAAACACTCTGTCTATGTTGTACTGCTGGATTATTACTGATTGATGATTTTGATCAGGTAATGGAAGAAGGAAGAATCACTCAATTGGGCAAGTATGAAGAGCTCTTAAAGATAGGGACTGCATTCCAACATCTAGTGAATGCTCATAATGATGCAGTAACTGTATTACCTTTAGCGAGTAATGAAACCCTGGGAGATCTTAGGAAAGGGGGTAAAGACAGCAAGATAGAAAACATCGAGGTTGTTGAAACTAACAAAGAAGAGTTCGGAACAATTCCAGGGGTACAACTTACACAAGCAGAAGAAAAAGAGACAGGTTATGTTGGTATGAAACCTTTCGTGGACTATATCCGTGTCTCCCGAGGATGGTGTCTTCTATGGTCAAGCATATCAAGTCAGGTTGGCTTTGTAGTTTTTCAGGCTGCATCGACATACTGGCTGGCTTTTGCCATTGGGATTCCCAAACTCACTGATATAATGCTTATTGGAGTCTATAGCATTATCTCAGCTCTTAGTGCTGGCTTTGTATACGCGAGAGCTGTTATGACTGCACATCTTGGACTAAAAACTTCCAAAGCTTTCTTTTCTGGTTTCACAAATGCAGTCTTCAAAGCCCCTATGCTATTCTTCGATTCTACTCCAGTTGGGCGGATTCTCACCCGAGTAAGATTGCTTGTCTTACATATATATGAACACACTAGAGCTCAATGTATGATATAATTGAATTTTAACATGGCAGGCTTCATCTGATTTGAACGTCTTGGACTTTGACATTCCATTTGCATTCACATATGTGGTAGCACCGGCTACCGAGCTCACTGCAGCTCTTATCATTATGACATATGTCACATGGCCAGTGATTATCATAGCTCTTCTTGCTTTGGCAGCCACGAAAGTTGTTCAGGTACATGTTTCAATTTTACTTCTTTTGTAGTGGCTTTGTGCAGCAAAGAAGTCGTTTCTAACATCCAATTCTTCTTTGGAAAAAGGACTACTACTTGGCCTCTGCTAGGGAACTGATTAGGATCAATGGAACAACCAAAGCTCCAGTGATGAATTTTGCTGCAGAAACCTCACTTGGAGTGGTGACAATACGAGCTTTTGGAACAACGGAGAGATTCTTCAAAAATTACCTAGACCTAGTTGACGCAGATGCCGTTCTTTTCTTTCTGTCAAATGCAGCCATGGAGTGGGTGATTTTGAGGATAGAGACTCTGCAGAATGCGACTTTGTTCACTTGTGCACTTCTTCTTATTCTTATTCCCAAGGGCTACATACCTCCAGGTGCATGAATTATTTACCTCATCACTTCTTCCTTTGCAATTTTAACTTGTGGAAGTATAGGATGGGCTTTTCCTTCAAGAAATTTGTTTACATTACAAGCTCAATGTATGTTATAATTGAATGAAAGTCTCCGAGGCTTTCACGATACCCATTGAACTGAAATATGTGCATGAACGTATGTTTTCTGTTTTGCAGGCCTAGTTGGGCTTTCGCTCTCCTATGCATTAACATTGACACAAACTCAGGTGTTTCTGACCCGATGGTATTGCACCTTATCCAATTCTATCATTTCGGTAGAGAGGATAAAACAGTATATGAGCATACCCGAAGAACCTCCTGCTGTTGTTAATGATAGAAGACCTCCTTCATCATGGCCTTCAAACGGAACAATTCACCTGCAGGAGCTTAAGGTAAAAAGAATCATGTACAGTTAAAAGATGATGGCTCACTTTAAATTATGCTTAAGGCATTGAGTCGACAGTTTTTTTTTTCGTTTGTTTTTTTTTTTTTTTTGCAGATAAGATATCGTCCCAATGCTCCTTTGGTTCTCAAAGGAATCACGTGCACGTTCAGGGAAGGGACAAGAGTAGGAGTTGTTGGGAGGACGGGAAGTGGGAAAAGCACTTTAATCAGTGCTCTTTTTCGGTTGGTAGAACCGGCAAGTGGTTGCATATTGATTGACGGCATTGACATTAGTAAGATTGGGCTAAAGGACTTAAGGATGAAACTAAGCATCATACCTCAAGAGCCAACTCTTTTCCGTGGCAGCATAAGGACCAACCTTGATCCTTTAAGTGTTTATTCCGACGATGAAATATGGAAGGTGAACAAGGAAACAAGAATGAGATTTCTAATCAAAGATTTAAAGCCTTTCTGATAAACCATTTCTTATGCATGCAGGCTCTCGAAAAGTGTCAGCTCAAGACGACGATTAGCAATCTGCCTAATAAACTTGATTCTTCAGGTAACTGAGAAATAGGACTGTTTTTATGTCAGAAAATGGGCTTTACACTTATGTTTCAATCTCTTGATGTTGGTGGGACAAAACGAGAAGTGAGTGATGAAGGAGAGAACTGGAGCGTGGGACAGAGACAGCTATTCTGTCTTGGAAGAGTATTGTTGAAGAGAAACAAAATATTGGTGTTAGATGAAGCTACAGCTTCCATTGATTCAGCAACTGATGCCATCATTCAGCGAATCATAAGAGAGGAGTTTGCAGACTGCACGGTGATAACAGTAGCTCATAGAGTACCAACGGTGATAGACAGTGATATGGTCATGGTTCTCTCCTTTGGTAACTAACATATGCTCTCTTTAATCCCTTATAACCAATTGTGAAAGGCTCATGAATCATAGACCAATGGGTTTTTGGATTGGTTTCTGACAGGTGATCTTGTGGAATATAACGAGCCTTCAAAGCTGATGGAGACTGATTCTTACTTCTCCAAGCTGGTTGCTGAGTATTGGGCAAGTTGCAGAGGAAGTTCTTCTCAGAATCTTCTAGTCCAGAGCTAGATATAGCAATATTTTGTGTGTATTTTTATGGAAAGAAACAAGGATTCATAAACTGTCGTTATAAAACCAATCAATACTCTGGTGTATGCTAACGAAAGAAATTAGAATTCATATTGCTATTTATTTGAGACAAGAAATAAAAATTTAATAACTCCCTTCGCAGTTGAAAGATGGAGGAGCCACGTAGGTTTTGGTGAAGTACTTGACGGTGTTTAAGGTGGTGGTGCACTGACGGAGACGCTGCCAAAGTGGTGACAAACGGCGACAGCTTCTCGTTGCTGGTACTTGAAAGTCTCGATTCCCTTGGCTTGTAAACGATTGGAAATTTAAGGTTGAAATGGCGTTGGTTTGGGGAAATTACGCTCTTCTGTTCTGGATTATCTAGTCCTCAATCTTCGAATTGCCTCCAACTGATATTATTTTCACGTACAAAGAAGCTTCTTGATTTGAATCCACTTCAAATTTCCTCTGTTGCTGATACTTCAAAATCTGCAGAATTGGGCTGATAATTTTTGTTCAGATATATCATAATCAGATTGTTCTGTGTCTTTGAACCATTTATAGCATTCATAGTTTGACGATCCGGGCATTGTCAAAGTTTGCATTCTATTGGAATTTCAATTGGAATCAAGGCTTAGTTCTGTAACCAAACTGGGTGTCTAGTTCTAATTTTCGTTGTTCATTTTTTTGAGGGCAAGGAAGGAAACTTATAGAGAAGCCATGGTGCAGCATCACAGCTTAATTCAAGTCAAGGTAATATGTACTCTTGTTTATAATAGACATTCTTAGTGTCATTAAAAAACGCACTCGTGCTCCTCCAGAGGTCAGACAAAAATGTATGCCTTTGTCAGTGCGGGGAATTATTGTTTTTTTGTTCGGTTTTTGATTCCACTTATTGGAAAGACAAAAGCTATATGGTTAAAAAGTATGTGTGGGTTCTGCACCTACCACCACTCAGTGTCACAGTTTTGCCTTTCGTTCTATCCTTCATGAGTTAAAAAAGATCCATGGTTGTTCGTGATCTACAGTGAGTGAACTCAACTGATATCTTTAAAATGGCGGTTTCGATTGGTATGATTTACCCATTGTTACTCACTCATTTGGTTACTTCATTTCTTGGCTACTTTGTCTAATGTTTTAAGTTTTATGTTTTTTACTTTCTCGGTTGTAAGTGAGGTTCTTGTAGTAACAAAAAAGCGTCTGAATCTAACTAGTCAAATGACCTGTATATGTGTAATCATTGATGTATATGGTGGGATCGATCTTTGGTAATTTTGCACAGTTGTGACGGGTTTTTCTTTATGCAGGGAGCCTTCCATGGTGTGACATTGAACAGAAATTGGCCTCTTATTGCTTCCAAAGAACCGCCATAGAACTCACAAATCTATTGTTCCTCTGCATCTTCTACTTGCTCTTGATAGCTGGTTGTATTTCCAAACATTCTACTGCCGGGCGCAGCAAGAAAAGCTGGATCTTTTTGGCTGCAGCTCTGTGCTGTGCTATTACTAGCATCACTTTCCTTGTTACTGGATTGAATGATCTGATTGGTGGTGCTACTGACATCAGTGAAATCTCCTGGGTTGCTTGTTTTGTAGAAGGGATCATTTGGGTCTCACTTGCGGTGTCACTGCTTGTTAATGGGTCAAAGTGGATTGAGATTCTTGCATCCGTTTGGTGGATGTCTTTTGCTTTGCTGGATTCAGCAGCAAAAATTGAAATACTTTCGCAAGGAAAAGGCATCAGAATCTTCGACATCATGACCATCCCAATGATACTTTTGCTTCTCCTTTGCTCCTGCATTAATTTCAGAGCCTCTGCTGCAGCTGCTCAAGATTGCAGTGAAACAGACCTTTCGAATCCTCTGCTAACTGAAAAAGCTATAAAAAACTCAGTAAAGTTAACAACAGCTGGATTATTCAGCTTGCTATCATTCTCCTGGATGAATCCTTTACTCTCATTGGGTTTCAAGAAACCATTATCCCAAGAAGATATCCCAAGTGTAGTCCCGGAGGATGAGGCGGAGTTGGCTTACAGTAAGTTTTCTCAAGCATGGGATACTCTTCTCGCAGAGGGGAGCTCAACAAATGAAAGAAACTTGGTGTTTAGAGCCGTTGCAAAAGTTTACTACAAGGAAAACATATTCGTAGCAGTTTTGGCACTTTTCAGAACGGTTGCTATTGTGTCTCTTCCGCTGATGCTATATGTCTTTGTGGAATATGCAAACAGTGACCAAAGGGATCTCCACGCAGGGTTCTTCAACTTAGCTTGTCTAGTTATGCTGAAGCTAGTAGAATCCTTGTCAATGAGACATTTTTATTTTTCAGCAAGAAGATCAGGGATGAGGATTAGATCAGCACTAATGGTTGCTGCATATAGAAAGCAGTTAAAGCTTTCAAGCTTGGGGAGGAAAAGGCATTCATCTGGAGAGATTGTGAATTATATTGCGGTGGATGCATATCGTATGGGAGAATTCTTATGGTGGTTCCATTCGGGATGGAGTGCTACGTTGCAGCTTTTGCTTTCGACATCTGTACTTTTTGGAGTGGTTGGAGCAGGAGCTTTTCCAGGTTTGATTCTTCTTCTCTTGTGTAGTCTCCTGAATTTACCATTTGCGAAGATGTTACAGAACTGCCAGACTCAGTTCATGATCGCGCAAGATAAGCGATTAAGGTCGACCTCAGAGATTCTGAACAGTATGAAAGTCATTAAGTTGCAATCATGGGAAGAGGAGTTCAAGAAGCAGATAGAATCTTGTCGTGCGGATGAATTCAAATGGTTGGCTAAGACTCAGTTGACAAAGGCCTTTGGTACTTTCCTCTATTGGATGTCTCCTACAATAGTTTCTTCTGTTATTTTCGTGGGCTGTGCTCTATGGAAGAGCGTGCCGCTGAACGCAAGCACCATCTTCACGGTTTTAGCTACACTAAGAGTTATGTCAGGGCCGGTTGGACTAATACCTGAGGCTATTTCTGCTATAATCCAAGTCAATGTGTCTTTTGACAGGATAAACGACTTTTTGCTTGCGGACGAGCTGAAAATCAATGAAATTAAAAGAAGTACTCTGGAGAAATCTGGAACCATAGTTGACATACAAGCAAGTAGCTTCAGTTGGGATCCAGAAATAAAGGTTCAAACTCTGAAGAATATAAGTTTGGAAATAAAGCTTGGGCAAAAAATTGCGATTTGTGGACCAGTTGGAGCAGGAAAATCATCACTGTTGCATGCAATACTCGGAGAAATACATAAAGTATCTGGAACTGTAAGCAAAGCAATCACCAAGACTGATTTGATCTTTGTTCAAAAATGTTTCCTTTATGTTGTCTAATTGAAACAGGTAAAGGTCTATGGGTGTATCGCTTATGTTTCTCAGACCTCTTGGATCCAAAGTGGTACCATTCGGGACAATATCCTCTATGGAAAGCCCATGGAAACTAGCCGATACAATTCTGCTATCAAAGCATGTGCTCTTGATAAAGACATGAATGGATTTGGACATGGTGACCTCACAGAAATAGGACAAAGAGGGATAAACTTGAGCGGAGGACAAAAGCAAAGGATTCAGCTGGCCCGTGCTGTCTATGCAGACGCTGATGTTTACCTCCTTGATGACCCTTTTAGTGCAGTGGATGCACATACAGCTGGAGTTCTTTTTCATGTAAGGGAGCCTGTTCCTTTTTTTATTATTATCAAGAAAGACCGTTTCTTAATATGTTTAATTGTGCTACAGAAATGTGTCAAGGACTCACTGCGGGAGAAAACTGTCATTCTTGTCACTCACCAAGTCGAGTTTCTCTCAGAAGTTGATAAAATCCTGGTAAAATTTGAATTGCAGCAGACGTCAACACTCTGCCTATGCCTTAAACGTTTGATTTGTATTGATTGATGATCTTGATCAGGTTATAGAGGAAGGTAGAATCACTCAGTTCGGTAATTACGAGGAGCTCTTAATGATAGGGACTACATTCCAACAGCTGGTGAATGCTCATAATTATGCAATAACTGTATTACCTTTATCGAGTAATGAAACACTCGGAGATCTTAGGAAAGGGGAAGATAGAGAGACCGGAAACATCGAGGTTGTTGAAAAAAACGAAGAAGAGGTTGCAACATTTCCAGGGGTGCAACTTACACAAGAAGAAGAAACAGAGACAGGTGATGCTGGATTGAAACCTTTCTTAGACTATTTCTGTGTATCCCGAGGATGGCTTCTTTTATGGTCAACCGTATTGGGTCAGGTAGGCTTTGTAGTTTTCCAGGCTGCAGCAACGTACTGGCTGGCTTTTGCCATAGGGATCCCTAAAGTCAGTACTACAATGCTTATTGGAGTCTATAGCATAATTTCAACTCTTAGTGCTGGTTTTGTATACGCGAGAGCTGTTATGACTGCCTATCTTGGACTAAAAGCTTCCAAAGCTTTCTTCTCTGGTTTCACAAATGCAGTCTTCAAAGCCCCAATGCTTTTCTTTGATTCTACTCCAGTTGGACGTATTCTGACCCGAGTAAGATCGCTTTGCTATCATGAATATGTATACCACTACAGCATAAGTATGACACACTTGAATGTAACATTGCAGGCTTCATCTGATTTCACCATCTTGGACTTTGACATTCCATCTGCATTCATACTTGTGGTAGTACCGACTGTTGAACTCATTGCAGCTCTTATCGTCATGACATATGTCACATGGCAAGTAATTATCATAGCTGTTCTTGCTTTAGCAGCCACGAAAGTTATTCAGGTACATGTTTTGATTCGACTTTATTTTTAGTTTGCTTTATGCAACAATTTTTTTATTATTAACGTATCTGCTTCTTCTTTGAAAAAGGACTACTATTTAGCCTCTGCTAGGGAATTGATTAGGATCAGTGGAACAACCAAAGCTCCAGTGATGAACTATGCTGCAGAAACCGCCCTCGGTGTGGTGACAATACGAGCTTTTGGAACGACAGAGAGATTCTTTAAAAACTACCTAAATCTAGTGGATGCAGACGCTGTCCTATTCTTTCTGTCTAATGCAGCCATGGAGTGGGTGATTCTGAGGATAGAAACTCTGCAGAATGTGACTTTGTTCACTTGTGCACTTCTACTTATCCTTATACCCAAGGGCTACATTGCACCAGGTGCATGAGTTATTTATCTCATCACATCTTCTTGTGATTTTTACTTGTAACTTTATCTTATTTCATAGCTTGTGGAAGTATAGTATGAGCCTTTTCTTGAAGATATTCATCAAACTGAAAGGTTCTGCTATATGCTTTTGCGTTGCAGGCCTAGTTGGGCTTTCGTTATCCTATGCGTTAACGCTGACACAAATTCAGGTGTTTCTGACCCGGTGGTATTGCACCTTATCGAATTCCATCATTTCAGTAGAGAGGATCAAACAATATATGAGCATACCAGAAGAACCTCCTGCAGTTGTGGATGATAAAAGACCACCTTCCTCATGGCCTTCAAACGGAACAATTCACTTGCAGGAGCTTAAGGTAAAAAGACACATCAGTTGTTATAGCATGATTTTTCACTTTAAATTATGCTAAATGCATTGTTTTGCTTCGTTCTGTTTTAATTTCAGATAAGATATCGCCCTAATTCTCCATTGGTTCTCAAAGGAATCTCTTGCACATTCAGGGAAGGGACAAGGGTGGGAGTTGTCGGGAGGACGGGAAGTGGAAAAAGTACTTTAATCAGTGCATTGTTTCGGTTGGTAGAACCAGCAAGTGGTAGCATACTGATTGATGGCATTGACATATGTACGATTGGCCTAAAGGACTTAAGGATGAAACTAAGCATCATACCTCAAGAACCAACTCTTTTCCGTGGCAGCATAAGGACCAACCTTGATCCTTTAAGTGTTTATTCCGACGATGAAATATGGAAGGTGAACAAGGAAACAAGAATGAGATTTCTAATCAAAGATTTAAAGCCTTTCTGATAAACCATTTCTTATGCATGCAGGCTCTCGAAAAGTGTCAGCTCAAGACGACGATTAGCAATCTGCCTAATAAACTTGATTCTTCAGGTAACTGAGAAATAGGACTGTTTTTATGTCAGAAAATGGGCTTTACACTTATGTTTCAATCTCTTATTGTTGGTGGAACAAAATGAGAAGTGAGTGATGAAGGAGAGAACTGGAGCGTGGGACAGAGACAGTTATTCTGTCTTGGAAGAGTATTGTTGAAGAGAAACAAA
Source organism: Odontarrhena argentea (assembly GCA_900406245.1). Classification (NCBI taxonomy): domain Eukaryota; kingdom Viridiplantae; phylum Streptophyta; class Magnoliopsida; order Brassicales; family Brassicaceae; genus Odontarrhena; species Odontarrhena argentea. The sequence goes on along the minus strand of OVAF01000113.1, from coordinate 59,072 downwards.
ATACTGGTATTAGATGAAGCTACGGCTTCCATTGATTCAGCAACTGACGCAATCATTCAAAGAATCATAAGAGAAGAGTTTGCAGACTGCACGGTGATAACAGTTGCCCATAGAGTACCAACGGTCGTAGACAGTGACATGGTCATGGTTCTCTTTTGGTAATTAACTAACATATTCTCTTTAATCCCTTAAAAACCAATTGTGAAAGGCTCATGAATCATAGACCAATGGGGTTTTTTGGTTTGGTTTCCGACAGGTGATCTTGTGGAGTACAACGAGCCTTCAAAGCTAATGGAGACTGATTCTTACTTCTCTAGGCTGGTTGCTGAGTATTGGGCAAGTTATAGAGGAAGCTCTTCTCGGAATCTTCAAGTCCACAAGTAAAAGGCAGTTCATTTCTAGGGAAAGAACGATCACTCATAAACTGTGATCCTCTCTAACCAAAAAATAATAGTTCACATTTGTCAGTACTAGCAGTTGCCAGTGAACTGAAATGTTAGAGATGGTGCAAATGCACATGCTGAATCTTCAAATGTTATCTTGAGAAAACAATATTAAAATAGAAAATTCCCAAAGCGTGGAAAATAAACGAAACTCACCAAACCTTTGTCGACCTATTAATAAAGGGAGAAGATAGCCCCCACATGCAAATATTACGATAATACCCTTTCACCAACCCCCAGCATTGTCTTCTTCCATCTCCGGCGATTCTTTTATAATCCGACAATGATCTTCGTCATGCTTTGTGTCCAGTCTCAGCCATTCCAAAAAAACAGCTGACTTCACCAAATCTTGGCAAATAATGTCGGCATCAGAAGATACGATGAGCTCTGATCAGAAACAGAGCAGTAGTAGTAGTGAGGTCATTTTCCGATCAAAACTACCGGATATTAACATCCCCAACCACCTCCCTCTCCACGACTACATCTTCGAGAACATCTCCGACTACGCAGATAAACCATGCTTGATCAACGGCCCCACCGGACAAGTTTACTCCTACTCTGACGTCCACGCCACGTCACGCAAAATCGCCGCCGGTCTTCAAAAGCTAGGCTTGAACCAGCACGACGTCGTAATGCTCCTCCTCCAGAACTCGCCGGAATTCGTCCTCACCTTCCTCGGCGCATCCTTCCTCGGAGCAACCACCACCGCCGCAAACCCTTTCTTCACCCCGGCGGAAATCTCAAAGCAAGCCAAAGCCTCCGCCGCCAAACTCATCGTCACACAAACCCAGTACGTAGATAAACTCAAAGCCCTCCAAAAAGACGGTGTCTTGATCATCGTCACCGACGACTCCTCCGTCAACATCCCGGAAGGCTGCCTCCGCTTCTCCGAGTTGACTCACTCCGACGAGCCACAAGCGAACTCGCTACCGGAGATATCTCCAGAAGACGTGGTTGCGCTTCCTTACTCATCCGGCACGACGGGGCTCCCAAAAGGAGTGATGCTAACACACAAAGGACTCGTCACAACCGTGTCGCAGCAAGTCGACGGGGAGAATCCGAATCTGTACTTCCACAGAGAGGACGTGATACTCTGCGTATTGCCCATGTTCCATATCTACGCTCTCAACTCCATCATGCTCTGTAGTCTCAGAGTTGGTGCCACAATCTTGATCATGCCCAAATTCGAGATCACTCTTTTGCTAGAGCAGATCCAGAGGTGTAAAGTCACGGTTGCTATGGTTGTGCCACCGATCGTTCTAGCCATGGTGAAGTCTCCCGAGACGGAGAAGTATGACCTGAGCTCGGTGAGGGTCATAAAGTCAGGTGCGGCTCCTCTTGGTAAGGAGCTTGAAGATGCTGTTAGTGTTAAGTTTCCTAATGCAAGGCTTGGTCAGGTTTGTCTTTTACCTTTCTGATTTTGGTACTACTTTTTTATCATGATTATATTCAGTAAGTAAATTCCATGAATATACCACATGATTCTATTTGTTTCCTCATAAATTCAGAAATATGTACCGCCACAAGAAAAACAAACCAACGGCATTAATTGATATCATGTTGTTGCATAGCAGCATTTGGTATTTGGACCAATTTATTTCAATTTATTGTATGAATCTATACAGTTGGGAGATGGACATTTTTCACTTGGTTTTTTTAAAAAAAATTGTTTTGACTAAATTTCCGTATATTTTTAAAAGTAAGAAAACAATTTCTCAAAAAATAATGTCTAAGAATCCTTTGTAAATTGAATTTAGACCTTAATTTTTTAAAACGTTTTAAACCTCCTAAAGTAAAAAACTTTTTTGAATTTTTCCCTTTTAAAAAAAAAACTCTTGAGAAATTTTATTGGTTTAAATATGTTATTCACCTACTACTTACTAATAGTTCCAGCATTAATTTAATAATTTTGCTCGTAAGGATATCCATTATCAAGATTGGACAATGTTGGCATGTAGTCTGATAAGGTCCTTGTGTCATTATCTCATTGGGCCACTTGAGATATAATTGAATACAAGGGATATCATTTTCCTACATGAACCAATAACTTTAACTTTATGGGGGAAAAAAAAAAATCCCCTCTATTTCTTAATATTTGATATTCTAGCTTTTTACATATCTAATAAAAATTATTTAATTTTTATTCTTATTTTAAATAAAAACATGTATTATTATTTATCCAAAACAATTCAACCATTAGAAAAATAATCAAGGAATATAAAAAACAACAAAACACCAATTATTTGCACTGAAATATGCAAACATTACTTAATATAAAACATAAAAAAATTAAAAATGCTATATATGAAATTTTTTAAAATAGTTGTTGAGTAGGTGACATGAGTTGTAGTGGTAGGTTATGTGATTGGTAAATCTAAAAAGGGACAAATAATAGTTAGTACGTATCATTCAAATTATACACTACACTATAACATTACGCAATGCCCAATTTCTGTTAGTGATTTACAAAGATATCTCATGACGAAATGAAATTTTTATGTATTAGTGAACCTAACAGAATTTTAAGAATTTGTAATCATGCGAACGAAAACAATCGAGGCCTTAAACGGCTATATATGTTGAGGTCATTCGTAGAAGCTAAAAACAGTGTGTTTTGGATGTTGCTAACGAGCAGGGCTATGGAATGACAGAAGCTGGTCCAGTGCTAACAATGTCCCTAGGATTTGCCAAAGAACCGTTCCCAGTGAAATCAGGAGCATGTGGTACAGTTGTGAGGAACGCTGAGATGAAGATCATTGATCCTGATACCGGAGATTCTCTTCCTAGGAACCAACCCGGCGAGATATGCATCCGTGGCCACCAAATCATGAAAGGCTACCTCAATGATCCGGCGGCCACTGCTGCCACAATTGACAAAGATGGTTGGCTTCACACTGGAGATGTTGGATTTGTCGATGATGACGATGAGCTTTTCATTGTCGATCGTTTGAAAGAGATAATCAAGTACAAAGGGTTCCAGGTGGCTCCCGCGGAGCTCGAGTCTCTCCTCATTGCTCACCAAGACATCAATGATGTTGCTGTCGTCGGGTATGTGAAGTCTGAATCTCTTTTAGTTATTAGAGGAAATGAACATTTCTACTATGTTTGCTTGATTTGTTTGATGGGATTTGAATATGTAGAATGAAAGAAGAAGGTGCTGGTGAGGTTCCTGTTGCCTTTGTGGTGAAATCGAAAGATTCAGATATATCAGAAGATGAAATCAAGCAATTCGTGTCGAAACAGGTAAACTTTTAAGGATTTTATGGAATTTTAAACAAGTTTTAGGATGGATTTGGGATCTCGATGTTCATAGCTTGTGTGTGAATCAGGTTGTGTTTTACAAGAGGATCAACAAAGTGTTCTTCACTGACTCCATTCCTAAAGCGCCATCGGGAAAGATTTTGAGGAAGGATCTAAGAGCAAGACTAGCTACTGGATTGATGACCTAAGTTTCAAAATGATCCAAAATGTGTACATATGCAAAATGCATGCATGTAATCTTATCGGATAAACAAAACAACAAAGAAGAAGAAGAAGAAGAATATTTGCTTGATCTTTCTTGTATTCATGTAAGCAAACAAAGGAAATTGAGGAGGACAATATTTGCTTTTATATTCCTTGTATTCATGGAAGGAATAAACAATGGTTGTATTTTCAATATCTTTACGGTTGTTATTTCGTTGTCTTGATGGGAATATGTTACCTTACTATAATGTGACATATCATTGCTAGAAATCAACAAGAAAAATTAGTTTAGAAATAAGGCAAGACCAAATTCGTTATACAGTCTAAACAAGAAAAATTAGTTTTCACCAGGAATTTTGACAAACACCTTGCGTGCAGAGTAAAAGAAAAAAATCAAATCTCCACCTAGAAATTAAAGCTAAAGCAACATTTGCATAAACCCAGAACGTCAAATAGAAAACCCATCACTAAAACAAGTCTCTGAAATGAAAGCCCCCACATTACTGCAATTTTCATTTTTGAGGGAGATCAAGCAAGAGCGATGCTTTGATTTGGTGTGCAAGGTAATATGACTTCATTCTCTTTACCTCTGCTCATTATAGAATATTCCATCTTATTTTGTCATCTCGTAATGCAGATCCTTCACGTTGATGAAACTACAAGCGCCATTTTTGTTTGGGATGGAACTGATGCTCCTCCACCATCCATTCTCCAAAAGTGAGTTTTTTTTTTTTTTTTTTTACAGTTTTGATCAGAAAGTTCCCTACTTTAATGCTTACTCTTGTTTGATTTGGTCTACAATGTTGACCTGTCAGCAGTAGAAATGAAGAAGACAGGGCTTGTAGTAGTAGTCTCTCAGCTCATAGTCTTTACTCTAGAGATATATTGCTCGGGTTTCCGACTGTTGGAACGATCTTGAGAGTTTCTTTAAGCAGTCATCTATTTCCTTGTGTTAAAGTTGGTGAATGGGTGAAACTTTACCATATACGCTGTCAAATTGAATGTGGAACTTGGATAGGTAAACCCACCCAATCTACCTCGGTTACTCTTGCTCAAGATGAATGTTTAGTAGAAAAGATCATGAGGTTAGTACTACTTCTGTAGGTTTTTTGGGGTTTTACTTACTTCACATCTTTCTGCTTACCATTATATCACTCTCCTAACTCTTTTTTCGATCTTATATCTTCACGAAACAAGGATTTATGATAAGAGGGTATCATCAAAGCTGAAACACTTTCCATTTTGGAGTTTTCCGTCGCCTCCTGGATTAACAGGTTGCAATACTCCAATTTCTTTTCATAGGAAACTTCTTTATTTCTCAGCGAGCGAGATGTAATGTCAACTCATTGTTTTTCTGTCTCGATCATTAGACACACTTCCTTGACATTATTGGTGTCTTGCAGAGACAGATGAGGATCGAGCCCCTTTTGCTACATTGAGGGACATCATAACATTTCCCAAGGTACATTCTTGTCTGTGTGTACTCCATGAGAAGATTAAGAACATTTTTTATGTGGTCGCTTACACTGTTATTACAGGTTACATACAAGTACAGATGCATTGTTCGGGTGGTAGCTACAAACCCCTGCCGAGCAGAGGATGTCTTTTCAGATGTGAATCGTCGTTACCGACTTTTGTTGAGGCTGGAGGATCCAACGGCAAAATTAGACGCTTTCCTATGCGACAAAGACGCGGTAAGATCCACAATTGGTCTATGCTTCTAAACAGTAAACAAAGATTGTCTCTTATAATCTCTAAATTAGAGATTTTCTGTTGGCAGGAGTACTTTTGGGGCTTAAGGCTTCATAACACACAGATGTTGAGGAAGAAGTGGAATCAGTTGCTAGGAATAAAGGAAAGCTCTAGGTCGGTATCATCAAGAAATCCACCATGGATTGAGTGTTGTATAATATCTTATTATACCCATAAAGCTGACCCTTGGAAAACCAGATCTTACAAAATCTTCGGCACTCGCCTTCTTGATTACGCCAGTTAAAAAAAAAAAAAAAAATGAAGACTAAATGGTTGCATTAACCATGAGGGAATGTAGTTGGGATGTGACTGACATACTTGTCGTAGTTGTGTTAAATCTCTTATGTATGTTTAGGGGTGGACACAGGGCAATTACTAGCTATTTTAGTTATACTCGTTACTTGCTTGGTGTCGTACGGGTAACACAAATTTTTTACTTCTAATTTTGACTAACTCCGCCTTGGTCTCTAATACCACAAAAATAAAAATAGAATGTTGTCTTGTTCTATACATATTATAGTTAAAACTGTCAATTGAGCTGTCCGCGTCCAAATGGGTATGTCCGCGGGGATAAAAAAAATTTGCGGGCTCAATTTGGACATTCCACACGGACAACGGACAATAGTGGAATTGGACATGTCCGCGTCCGCAAAATCATGCGGGTTTATGGGCTGTCCGCTTTGATTTTTTTTTGAATTTGTGTTTTTTTCTTTTTCAATTTATAAAATGTGTTTTTGTGATATTAAAATCATTTCATACAAATAATTTAAATGTTAACTTTATTCAACTTATTATAATATAATACAATTAAGTTCAATGTTTAATTTTTTTCAGCTTATTTTCTTATTTTCTTTTTTCGAATTGTTAAATGTTAAATTTATACATCACTAATAAAATAATAATTATAAATTTAAAATTTCTTTTCAAAAACAGATAAAATATGTCTCAAAATACTTATATTAAAGCTAAGATGTCCTCAAATATCTTAAAAAAATAAACACAACTTAGTTCTTCCTAAAATTAATACAATCAAGATGTCATAAAATACTTAAAACATACGATTAACATAGTTATCCAAAGTGCTTTTAATTATACAAATAACATAATTATATATTAGTAGATAACTTGTAATTTTTTCAAAACTTTACATTGTATTTTTTTTATGAAGTTTTAATATTATTTTTTATGAAACTTTAATATTAATAATATGATCCTTAAAGCTTTCATGTTTTTTTTGCTTATTCACCTTTAATGTTTTATGTTAAAATAATTAATTTCATAAAATTCTTGGAATACTAATTATGTAAATTAGTTTTTAATCTTTTTGTAAAACCAATTATATGAATTAGTTAACCATTTTTTTGTGAAATTTAAGTTTTTGTGATTTTTCGAATATATATATATATATATTAATTTTGCCAAATCAAAATTAAAATTAGAAAATATATTTGAATTAAATAGGCTAAAAGATCATAAGTACGTAGAAACTAAATCTTATGTCCACGGACATGCCCATGTCTGCATGGTTTTGTCCACTTTGTCCGTGGACATATTTGGGATTAGCCCAAATTCATCCGCTCCGTATTTAGGCTTGTCCATGTCCGCACCGCTTCATGCGGACATGGACAGGCCTGCGGACACACGAGGCCCAATTGACACCTCTAATTATAGTATTTGCTAGAGCATAATTAAATGTGCTTTTTAATACCATGCACTTCGTGAAACGAAGTAAATATAAATAGACAAAAAAAGTTGGTCTGAGATATCGATAGACAAATTAATTAGACGGAAAATATGTATCATTGCAGACTTCGCAGTCCTTAACATTACTATGAGCAAGGCCGTGCTTACCATGTAATTAAAAAGGCATTTGCCTCATGCTAGTGACAATTATTTTAATATTTAGGGCCCCAATTCTAAAAAATCAATTAATATATAATAGAGTAATGGCTAAAATATATTTTTAATGAGAATCTCCATTCTAATTTTACAATGGATCTTGTGACAAAAGAAAATTTTTATTTTTTTTTCAGTTTTATTAGTGTTATATTAAAGTTCTCAAAAATTTTCAAAATTATATTGAAATTATTATCTAAAATATAAAAACATTATTTTATTTTTGAAATTTTGCCTCAACCTTCAAAAAGTCTAGGCACGGCACTGACTATGAGTTCGATTATAAATTAAAACTAGCTGGATTAGTTAGTAATGCTCGTGGTCGTGGTAGGTGAAGGTTTGTCGTTAGCTATTACAACCCATAAAGATTAGAGCAAATCAAATTGACTTTGATATATATATGATAGAGAAATACTAACAGCGCNTAAAAAAAAAAAAAAAAAAAAAAAAAAAAAAAAAGAGAAATACTAACAGCAATTTTGTGGTCTAAATTGGTCTACCTGGTGGTTCAATAAGTCTCAGCTTTACAACTATTTAATTTATGTCAATGTCACTATATTTGGTGTCATAAAATTCTGGATATCTACAGGTAATTTGCAAGTAGTGATTTGGTGACACCAAAAATAGTGACATGTTTGACACTTACAGTTTATGGGATACATAGGCTTCTACCATGTAATCCATTATTGGATTTGGTGGAGACATTCATAACTCTTCTATTTTCTTCTAAATAAGCATCACCCACTTAAATTGATATTAAAGGCTCTATCTAACATTAAAGTATAACTTATTGAGAACATAAGGTATGCCTAATACCCGAAAAGAGGAAGACTTGGATGAGTTAGAGAAGATTAACCTATAAAACAAAATGCATGAACATATATATATATATATATATATGCAAAAGGGTTTAAAGAATCGTTAAAAAAAAATATAATTAATAACGTACCAAGAATGGTGGTTGCATCTCAAGGCAAATGGGGATGCTACTCTAACAGCACATACATACTCACTTGAATGGAAGATAAATTATTTTATTGCAACAGGATTAACCGGTTAAAGTGAATGGTTTTAGATCAAGTTGACAAGTGTACATTATAAGATTTGAATTATGTGAGATTATGGGTCTAGTGTCGACACAAGACCGATTAGATATGTAATAAGATTGGAAGATATGTAATAAGATTGGAAGATAATCAAAGTTAGTACATTAAATTATATATGCATTCCTCACTATCATTACACGTAAATCGATTGTCTTACTTAATCTTGTTGACTGGACTTAGGTATTTTCTTTGACGTAATACTGTACATAGCAGCAATACTATAATATCCGATCAAACAATCAAAGAACCAAACAGTCAAAGCAAATATGATTGACTAAGAAAAATACAATTGTCCTTTGAAGCACAAGTCCACTAATGAGGGCAGAACAGGTGGACAGAGTTTTCTTGTTTGGTACGGTCAACCCCATCGATTAATCTTACAATATTTTAGTATACACGGGATATTAGTTTCGTTGGTCTTTCGTAGTTCCTTCTCCGACGTTACAACGTACGTACCTTCTGGTCGATAAGCCACTTTCAATGATGAAAAACCCAATTAAGCATTTATTTGATGGACCAGTATGATAACATATATTGATTGTAGACGTGCCAAACATGCTTTACTGGTCAAAATGTTGTTAAAATCTCAGAAGCCAAATAGACTAAAGTCTAATCACTTGAAAGATGGTAAGAATCCTATGATCAGATTACATTAGAGCCGAAAACATACAATAATTCTAATCTTTAGGGAGATGGTGAGAATCCTATAGCTTTAGCTTCAAATTCTTTGATGATTCATCTCGGTCATTTATGTTATCCATGTCGATTTAACCTCGTTCCAAAAGCCGATTTTTAATAACTCGTATTATTTTAACATGGATAATTATATTAAAATATTGAAATATGATTTATTATTATTATTTTGATAGTACTTCTTTTTTTTATTTTATTATTCCTTGTTCACATTCTTTATTTAGGATATAAGATTCTCATTTTTCATTTTATAAATTTTGTAAATATAACCACTTGTCAAAATCTAAATTAACAACATATGTACGCAATCTCTTGGATTATAGTTACGCCACTATGGAACCCACGATGAGTGCATCTAATTTTATGAGTTTTTATATTTTTCCTTTATACATTAACAAAACTTTTGATAACGATATTTTTTCCTTTAATTAAATGTTACTTAACCTTCACCTTTGGATAATTTATTTATATGATTAGGCTAAACTCGGAAAGAGGTAATGAATACTTGTAGAAAATAAAAACTAATTATTCAAAACAGTTTTCTCCAAAAACATCTAAAAAATTACTCCATCTGTTTTAAAATAAATGTCATTTCAACTGTTTTCACGCAAATTAATAAACATATTACAATTTCTATTATACTCTTAAAATGTCAATTGACTGTTCATATTCTTCATTAGCTGCATTGAAAATCTAAAACGATATTTTTTTTGAAATTTTTTTTTTCTCAAAACGACACTTATTTTAAAACGGAGGGAGTAACAATTAAGAAGGGTGAAATTATTAGTTTTAGAAGATAATCTAAATCTACACTATAATGATAATTTTTAAAAATATAAAACTATTTTTTTGATGAAAATATAGAGTGGAAGTGGCCCACCCCACCAACCCACATAGCAAAATAGCCAATAAGGTTTATATAGACAAAAATCATTCAGAAAAAAACGTATCTAATGAAGATACGACGAATGTCTAATAGATTCAATCAATAAAGAAAAAGTAAATCAGGTTTTATCTCTTTCCTTAATTATTAATGGTGTTCACTAATCCAAGGTACCATTATATAAACCCAAACAAAAGAAGAAGAAGAAAAAAAACATTTTAATAAACCAAAAAAAAAAAACGTTAGAATTTGAAAGAAGAAGCGGAGGAATTAGAGTGTTCACACAAATGGTGCTCCAACAACAAACACTTTTTGTCACAAAGGAGACAGATCATCAAGAACCTTGTCATGATTTCATTTTCCGATCTAAGCTCCCTGATATCTCCATCCCCAATCACCTTCCTCTCACCGATTACGTCTTCCAGAGATGCGACGCCCACTCCACCGCCACCTGTCTCATCGACGGTGCCACCGGCCGTATCTTCACCTACGCCGATGTTCTTTTAAGTTCACGCCGGATCGCCGCCGGGCTCCACCGGCTTGGGATCCGTCAACGTGACGTCGTGATGCTCCTTCTCCCTAACTCCCCGGAGTTTGCTCTCTCTTTCCTCGCCGTCGCTTACCTCGGAGCCGTTTCCACCACCGCGAATCCGTTCTATACTCAGCCGGAGATCCAGAAACAGGCCAAAGCTTCCGGTCCGAAGATCATCATCACGAAGAGATGTTACGTGGATAAACTAACCCAGCTTCAAAACGACGGCGTTTTGATCGTTTGCGTAGAGGACGAGGGAGAAGAGGACGTTTTACCTGAAGGTTGCGTGAGTTTCACGGAACTGATTCAAGCCGACGAAACAGAGCTTTCTAAGCCAGAGATCTCGCCGGAGGACGTGGTGGCGATGCCGTTCTCCTCCGGAACAACGGGGCTTCCGAAAGGAGTGATGATTACTCACAAGGGATTAGTCACTAGCATTGCTCAGAAAGTGGACGGAGAAAACCCTAACGTCGACTTCAGGGGAGATGACGTCATCCTCTGTTTTCTCCCAATGTTCCATATTTTCGCGCTGGACGCTTTGATGCTCTCAGCTATGAGAGCCGGTGCGGCGCTTTTGATCGTGCCGAGATTCGAGTTGAACCTTGTGATGGAGCTGATTCAGAGGTACAAAGTCACGGTGCTTCACGTGGCTCCTCCCGTGGTTCTAGCGTTCGTTAAGTCGCCGGAGACTGAGCGGTACGATCTTAGCTCGGTGAGGATGATGACTTCAGGCGCAGCTACACTCAAGAAGGAGCTTGAAGACGCCGTGTGTCTCAAGTTTCCCAACGCCATTTTTGGCCAGGTCAGTTTTTATTTATGTTCTCGTTAGTAATCTCACGATAACTTTGTTAATTTCTGTTTGCTAATTTTAATGCAATTGAACATAGGAATCTAGTAAAATTGTCAGAATCTTTAAACTATATGAATATATATTGAGATAATCTAATGATTCTCGTACTACTAGAAAATTATTAAGAGGCTTTGATTAGATCTGATGACATTGGATTCATGTGGTGCTTATAGGATTTAACATACTTTTGTTTTTTCGCCTTTGTATGATAGTTAACAAAAAGCAAGAATGGTTCAGTAGAAAAAGCTAACTGGGTGTGGTAGGTGAAAATATGTTGACATGTGCGATCGCTTTAGTAATCGAATGGAATTTTTAAATATTTAGATGCACCAACGATTTCGTGGTCTAGATGTGGTGGTTTACCAAATCTTCAGCTTTAAAACAATTTATGTCAGTGTCTACCTCTGGTGTCGGATAATTATTGGATAAGTGGCGATGTTAGCGTATGTACCAATATATTTGTCATTGTCTTTCACTAGTCAAGTCAATCACCTAGATGAAAGTTGAGTGTCTCGTGGTGGGTAAACCATTTCTATAAGAAGATAACAAAAATATGTACTATTGTTTTGGAATCACAAACCCAAAATTCTTTATGCAACCACCAAGTAGAGAAAGGATGATTCCTTTTGTTTAGTACAACTTCACTATCTGGGGTTAACTCTCAGACGTCATTTACAAGAGTCATTTATTGTTAAAACCTCAATTAATTAATTCGAGTACTTATATATATAGTCTATTTTCTGGTTAACTGGAGCACAATAAAGTTTATTTCTACTAATTCTTTTATGAACATATAAACAAAGTATATCATTTTATGAAACACAAAGAGTAAGATCACACAAACACTGACATGTACGATAATGTCTAGCAAAAATCACTTTAATCAAACCCTTCAATCCTGCATACTTTATCCAGTTTCACTTTAGACTTTAACCAAACAAGCTTTTACTACCAACTATTCTTGCTTTGTCCATGGTTTGCTTTTATATAGCGAATGAATTAAATTAATCAATAGGAATATAGGTACTAATAATTTTCTTAACAATATAGGTAAAGAATTATTTGCTCCGTTTAGTGACTTTAGTCCATTGCTGGGACACAATCATTCGTTGTTAATCCATGTCATCAAAAGTCTATAAACCTGTTTTAAGTCCGTTTTAATTTCTCTACAAGCCATTAACGTACAAAAATCCTAATTACTTTCAAACCCTAGATTAAATCTTTATATATAACCAATCACATTCTTTTCATATTTGTCACGAATAAAAAATTATCCCAAAAGAACGTAAATATCCTCATCTCAAGTTTAATATTTTCCTCTATTCTCTTGGTTCACGTTTGTCCATAGTGTAGGTTTAGGTTTAATTTTTATTGTGTTAAACTGCTAGCACAAGACAAAGGTAATCCTTTGAACGATTGTATTTTTAGTTCATATGAATCACAGAGGTTATTTTCTCTTAATATATCCATACACACAGGAGCATCGATGTGAAATTGTAGATAATATTGTCCTTTTACTACTTTCATAGTGAATAGGATACTTAGGGATTGTCTTCTCTAACCAAAGAAGATGAGATAACCACATCTTCCAAAGAGGTCAATGATCAATTGGAAATTAAGTTGAGGGGTTTTCTCATTAAAAATTCATCTTTATATGATACAATTAAAACAGAACTAATTTGCTATATTATATTGTTTTTCAAAAAAGAATTGTATGATATGTCTTTATATCAAACAAAAATTACCAACATAAGTATATTTATTTTATGTGATTTTATGATAATGTTTTCTTAAATGATTCTTCCGCACTTTAGTGCGGAAATCTCCTTGTTGAATTCAACCATGAGGACGGACCTACGCACATGTTCATTGTCAAATACATTAAAATTTCAAGTGTACTTTATTACACGAACTCTTTAGATGATCGAGAACCAGTTTCTTCGTTCATGTCTTTGTCAGTCACTCTGTGTCAGTGGGGATGGTTATTTTTGGGGTGGACAATGTCAACTTTTGTCGCTTTCTATAAACTTTTTTGCAATCAATATTTTCAGGGTTATGGAATGACCGAGTCTGGAACAGTGGCTAAGTCACTGGCGTTTGCAAAGAACCCATTTAAAACCAAATCAGGTGCGTGTGGGACTGTGATCAGGAACGCCGAGATGAAAATTGTCGATACCATGACCGGAGTCTCCTTACCGCGCAACAAGTCTGGTGAAATCTGCGTCCGAGGGGATCAACTCATGAAAGGTAAACAAAAGACTCAAATGCTCATTCTTGTTTTTCACTTCAAGAATACTTTGATCGGAGCAATGATGGTTTGAGCTCGTTAGGTTATTTGAATGATCCGGAAGCTACTGCACAAACCATAGATAAAGACGGATGGTTGCACACGGGAGATATTGGGTTTGTGGACGATGATGATGAGGTCTTCATTGTTGATCGGTTGAAGGAACTGATCAAATTCAAAGGCTATCAAGTGGCTCCAGCTGAGCTCGAAGCATTGCTTATTTCTCATCCCGATATCGATGATGCCGCAGTTGTTCCGTGAGTTAAAAATACAAATTTGAAATTTCCCATTCGAAGCTCTAATGTTCTGTTGTCTCTAATGGTCTTTGAATTTTCAGAATGAAGGATGAAGTAGCTGATGAGGTTCCTGTAGCGTTTGTAGTTAGATCAGAAGGGTCTCAGATAACCGAAGACGATGTGAAGGGTTATGTCAACAAACAGGTAAGATTTTGAGATTTCAACTTTTGGTCCTCAACGGGAAACATACGAAAATGTGTATGCTTAATGTCTTTATCGATGATGCGATAATTTGTATAGGTCGTTCACTACAAGCGGATTAAGATGGTGTTTTTCATAGAAGCTGTACCGAAAGCAGTTTCGGGCAAGATTCTGCGGAAAGAACTCCGAGCCAAGTTGGAAAAAGAGTATCATCATAAATAGACACAAGAGAGTTTTGAATGTATGTGTAAGAAACAATTATTTGGTTTTGGAGACATCACTCCTGTAAAGTCAACAAATCCAAGAAGCTGATATTTGGTAGGTTATGCTTTCTATATGTATAAAGGAGACTGAGAAGTGTTTATCAAGAGCTTGGTGGTTCCTAAACTGAACTCAGATCTTTGTAATTTCAAAACTATAATCTATAAAACACTTCGTTTCAATTTTATATTTGGGTCGAAACCTAAAGCTAAACTACCCTAAAAACCCCAATACATTTGCTATAATCATTCCCCTTAAAAAGAATTACAACTATTTCAGTCTAGAGGATTATGGAGCAGAAACATACCCGCTAAAGCAACAATGAGTAGGAAGCACCTCACCACAGAAGTTTAAGGTGGTTAGAAGACGAGATCAAATAGATCCCCAACAGGTTCCTTTGTGCGCTAGCAAGAGAGGTTCATCTTTAAAGCCCATATCTGTACTAAAAAGAGTTAAGTGTAATAAAGAATACTACCTATAGAAACATTCAAATACAGCTTGAGCAAAGTAAAGTTACGAATCATTTAAGTTGAGAGCGGGGGACGGAGACAACATCACACCAAAAGTGGAATCTGGTAAAACATTTTTACAAGCAGAAACTTGTCATAAGGTTAACTTTCTTTGTAGATGCTGAGACACTCCAAATAGATTCCTAGTCACACTAACAAATCAAAGCAAAACTAGAGGAAGCTAGCTGCGATGGAAGATCAAATAAAAGAAGAAGCTTTATTGATAAAAATTAACAAATGGAAGACCCTCCCTTACTTCCTGATGTATAAACAATAAAGAGCAGATAATCCAGCCAAAATTCAAAAGACAAATCCAATTCAGCAGCTTAACATGACACAATACCCTCAAACCGAGTTCATTTCATTCCCTGACGAATCATACCCCAAAATCCCAAATCACCTCATCCTACTCTCTTCAACGTCTTTGTTGGGGTATGCAAAAATTGTCAGGAAAACGAAGAAAAATGCAACCAAAATCCGATAAAACAAAGGTAAAAGGAAAAAAAGAAAAACACTAGGACCCCGGAGACGAAGATAGGGGACGAGGAGGCGGCAACATTTGACGGAGATTCGGTCCTCCAGTCGATTTAAGTATAAAAGGATGCTGCAAAAGCTGTTGAGCAGACCATCTCTTAGGAGGATCACTCTGCAAGCAACAAGAGATGAAATGACGAAACTCCTGAGACGCAGTAGCCGGAGCCTCGGGTGGCTGAGACATACAAATAGCGCACATCAAACTCGCCCAATCACCTTGTCTACTCACAGCAAAAGGAAACCTCCCCAAGTAAAACTCCAAGATACTAACACCAAGACTCCACACATCTCCAGCATAACCATCATAACGACCATGATTCAAATCAGTATTAATCCTCTCAGGACTCATGTAAGCTATAGTTCCAACTGACGAATTACAAGGATCCATGGTCTGTGCCAAGATCCGACTCACTCCAAAATCAGCAATTTTCACATTCTTAGCTGAGTTTATAAGCAAATTCGACGGTTTAATATCGCGATGAACGATGTGACGACGATGAAGATAAGCTAGCCCACTAAGAATCTGCTTCGATAGATCAGCTAATTGATGTTCTTGCCACACATGAGCACCTTCAAGAGATCCTTGATCCATAAACTCAAGCAAAACCTGGATCTCACCGTTGTGATCAAACATATCGTGACATTTCACAACGTTGGGATGATCAACGCTTCGTAAGATCTCGATCTCTCTACAGATCTGACGCCTCACGGTGTCTTCGTGGTTCCCGTAGATCACCTTGAGAGCGAAGGGACGTGAAGTCGGACGGTGGATCACTTTGTAAACCGTTCCTCCGGCTCCGCTTCCGACTCGGTTTACTCGTTCCAGCTCGGATAAGCTCTTGGCGGCGGAGATGTTGGTGGAGATGGCGGAGGAGGAAGCTGGAGCGGAGGAGGAGGAAGCTGGAGCGGAGGTAGGAGGGAGAGGGAGAGGTACAGCGAGAGCAACGTCACGCTGTGGGAGAGGTAAGCTTAGGTCAGGACGCTTCCGTAGTCGGCTCTTAACAGGTGAAGCTACTCCAGGAGGGGATTGAATCGGTCTCATGGCTTTCAATATTCTTTTTCTTTACTAAAAAAAACCTTTCGAGTTTAGGTTTGTCTTGTTTTTGTAGTTATCAATGCTTAGGGTTTGATTGATTTCGTTGTTGGAAAAGATCAAAGATCAAGAGGAGAAGGAAGGTCGATGGAAGGAATTGAAGAAAAGCTTCGGAAAAGAATGGTGACAGAGACAATATCGAGGACGAAATGTATCTACGCGCTTAAAGAAGGAGCGTGGGACATACTCGCTAGTTTTGGAAGGAGGTGTGTGGTTGTGTCTTGTAACACGTTAACGATGTTTTTNTTAAAGTTTTTTTTTTTTTTTTTTTTTGTTGGTCGGATTTGTTTTGTTATTGTTACTGGACGTGTGAGTGGAGTTCGGGTTTTTTTTTTAAAAGCAATTAAATGATTAAATGCTTAAGGAAATAGTAATCTTTTGACTCAAAAAGTTTTGAATAGCCCTGTTCGTTTCTCAGTCGCTGGCGACAGCGACCAGCGACAGCGATCGGCGACAGCGATCAGCGATTTTTTTTGTTGTTCGTTTCACGGTCGCTGGCGACCAGCGATCAGCGACAGCGACCAAATCATGTTCGTTTCGCAGTCGCTGGCGACAGCGATCAATTTCAGCGACAGCTTTTCAGCGATTTCAAGTTCAAAATGTTGATCGCTATTTTTTTCGGCGACTCAAAATTGCGATCGCTGTCGCTGGCGACTGCGAAACAAACAACAAAAAATGATCGCTGATCGCTGTCGCCGATCGCTGTCGTTGGCGACTACGAAACGAACAAGATTTGGTCGCCGTCGCTGGCGACTGGGAAACGAACACACCTTTAATACCTTCTTGAGAGGAGTGGGTATAGGGTAGGGGGATTCAGGTTTTTTTGGTACTCGAGATTTAGACCACACTCAGATAAATATATATATATATATATATATATATATAT
>OVAF01000113.1:0-41436 GCA_900406245.1 Odontarrhena argentea | reverse complement strand
TTTTTTTTTTTTTTTTTTTGTATGATGTATTCGATTCAGTACCATCTCGATTTGGATCGGTTCTTGCATTTAAGATAAAATCAAAATATTATTTGTACTCAAAACAATCTAAATTATTTGAAGAATTTGGGGCAAAACCCTAAAAATAATAAAGAAGAAAAATTGAAAACAGATGTCTCAAAGACTTGTTCCATTAATATCATTTTGCTTGCAACTTCTAAATGAACTAATACAAATGACTTAAGCAACCAACCTCCTTCATCAATAGTACCAAACTGCTATCTTAACCAGGATTCACTCTCACCTTATCAATTAAAACCTTTATTTGAAATAGACTGGAGAGAGTCACATTTGTAAGTATTGGTCATTTGGAGAAATTTAAGATTGCTAATCAACTCTGTTTTGGAGACTAAGAAAAATATATTTATTGCCGAGTAAAGAAAAAAAGAAAGAAGTAAAGGCAGCAACAATATTCACGTGCTTGGCATGTGACTTAAAAGAAGTCTGCCGTCAATTTCTCTTCATCTCTCTCTGACTTGTTAGGGTTTGTTTCTGTCCATCATCACATGGCCGGCGCCGGAATTCACCCTTACCACCAGCAGTGGCCACCGGCAGGTGCGCCACCTCCTCCCGCCGCAGTCTCATCAGCTGCTCCACCTCATCCACCTCCCTCTCATCACCATCATCCTCCTCCTCCTGCTTTAGTTGACAACCATAATCGTCCTCCTTATGACGAGGTTTCAACTCTCTCCTTCTCTCTCCGTACTGTTTTCGTAGTTGTTGTGATTATTTCCCAGATAGTCTTTCTTGATTTTGTTTCGGAATCGATGAATTGCTGTTAATTGCGGTAAAACTTCAGAATTTCAATTTTCAGCACGCTTCGATTTGGTGAAATCAGAGGCAATAATCTGCCATATAAGCAGTCTTATTGCTGGTGGGCAAAAAAAAAAAAAAAAAAAAAAAAAAAAAAGCAGTCTTATTGCTTGTTTACTATATTATTATTTGCTGAATTATAAATGTATCTATCCACTTAATTTCATAGATATGATGGATTTGGTTAAGGTCGCAGATTTTTGAATGTTGGTTCTTGGCAGTTGATTGATTCTTCTGATTTTGAGAAACATGATATCTCACACAAGTTTTGAACTTGTTGTTCAGCTTAGGACAATTTTCATCGCAGGGCTTCCTGATGATGTGAAAGAGAGAGAGCTTCTCAATCTCTTAAGATGGTTGCCTGGTTATGAGGCTTCTCAGGTGAACTTCAAGGGTGAAAAGCCAATGGGGTTTGCTCTTTTCTCCACCGCACAGTTTGCAATGGCAGCCAAAGATACCCTTCAGGTCTGTTTGCTTCTGATCGTTATTGACGCAACTCCCTTTTATTTTCTTACATTTTATGAAGAATGTATATATTTTTTTTTCCTGCAGCATCTGGTGTTTGATGCTGACTCAAAGTCTGTGATACATACAGAGATGGCCAAGAAGAATCTCTTTGTGAAAAGAGGTTAGCTATTCCTTTATGGCATAAACTGGTTGCATTTTTTCCTGCTAAAGCATCTGTCATGTGTTATACAGTTTTGTGCATTTATATGAGGATCACATTATACTCTCCTCTTAATCTGTTTTAGTGCTTTTGTTGGTACTATCATCTATCATATTTAACTTTTGAGCTCTATTGTTATTCTGTAGGAATAGTCGGGGATACAAATGCTTATGATCAAAGTAAGCGCCTTCGCACTGGTGGTGACTGCACACACTCTGTTTACAGTCCATCTCCCTTCCACCCTCCACCGCCTCCAGTGTGGGGTCCACCTCATGGGTGAGTCATTTGATTCTTCTTCAGTCTATTGTTTCAGATGTTGTATAAAACCTGGGAGGACACTCTATCTGGTGCATCATTTTCTGTGTAGTTGTTTATTTGACATCACATATATAATTTAATTCAGGTATATGGCACCTGGACCTCCTCCATATGACCCCTATGCAGGTTATCATGCTCCCCCCGTACCAATGCCTGCGCCTGCACCTATCGCAGCTCCTAGTTCATATGTGCCTGTCCAGGTGAAATAGTGTTTATACATTGTTTTGCTTATATGGTTTTGCTATCACTTACCTGGAATTCATGTGCTGCTTGCCTATCCCTGCCTAATAATTACGAACTTTAAGCTATTTCTCATGACCTTACATGCTATAATCTCTGGTGGTTGTGTTTTAGAAGAATAGTTGTTGGGTAATTTAAATACATTGTGTACTGGTCAGAATTGGCTATAGCTTCGGATTGTTTACTAAATTTTGTACCCAGTTTGAGGTTTATATAGCCTAGAGTTGGTGATGTTCTGTCTCACGCTGTTTCTGTTTTTTCAAGTGCAGAATATTAAGGATAATCCTCCTTGCAATACCCTATTTATTGGTAATCTTGGGGAGAATATAAACGAAGAAGAATTGAGGAGCCTGTTGAGCGCGTAAGTGGCCTGTTTGCTATAATGGCACCTCTTCTTGCCATTGGGTTTTTTAGATCTTGGCTTTTGTATATCACTGTGTTGTCAAGAAGCCCGTGGTGAAGTGTACTTCCATTTTGCAGGCAACCTGGTTTCAAACAAATGAAGATTCTGAGACAAGAAAGGCATACAGTTTGTTTTATTGAATTCGAGGTTATTTCTCTCCCTCTTGTGCATATAGACCAGAATACTTTTCCTGCATATTGTTAAGCGTTTCTATTTTGATTGCAGGATGTCAATAGTGCCACAAACGTCCACCATAATTTGCAAGGTGCTGTCATTCCAAGTTCTGGTTCAGTTGGCATGAGGATCCAATATCCTTTAACTACTCTCTCATTCTGCTTGTTTTTTTGTTTATCCAAAAGTATACACAGTTCTTCTCTTTGTTTTTTCTTAACTCAATGATACATATTCCAAGAATCCTTATGGGAAGAGGAAGGATGGTGGTGGCTATTCTTTCTTTCCATCTCCAAGTGCAAATGGAGCTCAAGGATCCCTGACATATCAGTAGACCTTGAAGGGGATATACTCTCTTCTTTAGCTTTCAACAACTGCACGAATAGGATGCATCTTGCAGGCAGTCCGCATTGCATCCATTTCATTCTCGACATTTTACGCATCAGCATTGCTTCTTACTCATGTGATGGATGCATATAGTGTGACCTCATCAACATAACATGTTTCACTGTCTATTAGCTTTGCTACATGCATTCTCAGTGTGGTTTTAAATGATTGCTTTAATTCTGTAGGAGTTTGGTTTGCCATTTGTTTATCTTTTTTTTTTACTGCTGAACACATCACCTTGTGGGATGCATTGTCATCATTCTGAATGATTCATCCCAGTAAGAAATGTCTATTTGATATTTGAGCTAGGAAACAACATAACATTACATGACATAACATGACATCAAGAGGCTTTTCATCAACTTCACTTCACTGCATCACCTATCACATCTATAACAAAACATTACATTCTATGGAGTGCGGCTCTCATGATCTGTCACATCGGTGTCATTCTTCAGCATTTCCCATCTTTGATCATTCTCTCTTCATACTTAGGCTGATGAACAGGCGCATCAATTTTGCCAAGTGGTTGAAGTTGACAGCTTATTTATCTTTGAAGATAGGCACTGCAGTACATTGTAGGTTTATTGTTAAGCTGTTTTATATCCCCTCCCAGGTCTGGCTTGGCCTTATGCAGGGAAACTCAGTAAAAAGAAAAGCCAAGGCTCTCCAGTTGAGGCATTTGACGTGAGGTAAGATCATCTTCTGATATCCAGGAACAGAGCCACAAGAAGTTCCTAAGATGCGAACATGTTTTTGGAGTCTACTCATCATTTGTCAAGTGCAAGCTTTTTGCTACTTATCTCTGGAAGCAAACCAGGAGCTACTTATTGGAAGCTAGGACATAGGAGTTCTAATTGTGTTATTTCAAAAAAGCAATTCAGTCTTCCATTTTCATAAACAATGTGATCACATAGGTCTTCTCTTGTTCAAGCCTTGATCTTTAACTTTGCGGTATTTTGAATGATAATCATCGTTCCGTGGTAAAATAAAGGACAAACATAATACTTAGCGAGACAAGAAAGACAGAGCCGAGAATCCACAAACGATTGTGTTAATTAAGTTGTAATCCAAGAATCCACAAATGACTGTATTAAGGAAGTCACAGAAGCTCCATGTTTTCATTATTAAGATCGGAGAGTCGCATTGTAGAACAACAAAAACAAAATATGCATAAGAGTTCTTGCTTCCCTTATCCGTGCGACTGGAGAAGCAATATTACATCACTCTTGATGAAAAACCTCAAACTTCAGGTGGTGCATCTGAGCGCAGAACTGTCAACAAACAACATTAAAAGTTGTGTTAAACAAAAATGCTAGCCAAGAAAAAGTGCATTGAGGTAGACAATCATCAAATGTAAGCTCAAAAGACCCATTGTCCAAAACATTCGAGAGAGACAATCTCTTTCCTAGACAAATGAGAAGATAGGTAGTGTCATCATTGAGCTACTTGGAGCTTGTAAAAGGCTATATTCCAATTCATTATCATGAGATACCCCTGACGTTGCATATCACAACTCAAAGGTCCAGAATTTAGACATCTAAAAAGGTTTGACTGAACATAAAACCAGGCTAAGAAGCAAATGCAGAAGCTAGGTTTACAATTCATTATCATGAAACAGAAACAGAGTCAAATCACACAGAAGATAGAAAGAGGAAGCTAGATCTCGAACACAGAAACAGGGAGATACCTGGTTTCTGGGGCTTTCCATCAGCCCATTTGGAGAGGGAGAAGTGAACCTTCTCGCGACTGAGGGATTCAGCCTTGAAAGGTTCCTTGAGACAGTTTCTGACCAGATTCGCGCAGATGTTCGAATACGTGATGTAAGTCATCCCAGCTGCTCTCCAGAACGGAACTGCGGCGGTCGATGCCATCTCCGATTGTTCTGATTGATCTAAAAGAGGAGATTGAGAAGAAGATCCAAAAGCTATAGAGAACATACTGATTTCTCTCTGAGACCTAGTCAACTCCGACGCACTACTCAGTCCATTGGGCCTTTCTTTAAACGGCCCAGATATAAGCCGATGCTTTATTGAAAAGAATAGTAATTTGCAACTCTTTTCTTTGGCAACTCACAAGTCACAAGACTCACAACCTTTAAAACGCATAAAAAAAGCTTAAACCCTAGCAATGGCGGAGGAACAAGAGATGGTGTCGGCTCAAGTAAACCCAGACCCAAAGGCGGAGATGGAAGTAGCCTCGAAACGTGAAAGAGAGGAGGAGGAAGAGAACGTAGATGAATCCAAGAAGCAGAAGATTAGCGGGTCGGATCCGGTTAAGCTTGGTCCCAAGGAGTTTGTTACCTCTGTCTCCATGTTCGATTACTTTCACAAGTTTATGCATTTTTGGCCAACTGATCTCGATGTCAATAAGGTATGCCAAAAGTTTCAGTTTTTTCTTTCATCTAATCTGTTATATGAGTTAATAATCATTGCAGTGTGTTTAGAAAGTGGATTGATCCAGAGTAATATGTTTACAGTTTCATTAAAAACCTCTGTGTGTTCTGTATTGATTTACATAAAATTGTGGATTGTGGATTGTGGTTGGAGTTAGTAGTTTTAATGGTTGGCTTTTACATTTGCAGTATGAGCAAATGGTGCTACTGGATCTGATCAAGAAGGGTCATTCCGAGCCTGAAAAGAAGATTGGAGTAGGGATCAAAGCTTTCCAAGTAAGAACCCATCCGATGTGGAAGAGCCGGTGCTTTTTTGTGGTTAGGGAAGACGACAGTGCAGAGGATTTCAGCTTCAGGAAGTGTGTTGATCACATCCTCCCATTGCCTGAAAACATGAAGACTCCTGGAGCTAGTGGCAATGGACATGGTGGAGGAGGTCGCGGTGGTGGAAGAAGAGGTGGTCGTGGTGGTGGTAGAGGTGGAAGATTCAGAAGATGATTTTCCTCACTCTTGTTTGTCTTGTCTCAAAAACTTATCACTTGTCGAATGCTATGTCATTCTGTATGAGAAGAATTTTTAGTTTTGCTTTAAAAAAGATTTAGCTATTGCATAATCTCCACTACCGGATTGCACCATAGGGCTCAGAACAGACCTGGTGATGATTAAATAGAAAAAGAGATAACAAATCCTACTTCATGAGCGGTACAGGCCCTATTACTCAGAAGTTTTTTCAAGAGATACAACAACACCAATGTCCACCAACATCAGCCAGTATACAAAGAATGGGAACAAAAAGAGGGATTGTCATCTTATTGTCCTCCCTTCCATGATGATCCCACTATTTGCTTAAGCGGTTTAACCTTGTCGAAATCTGCAGGACAATAACTTTTCTCTACTTCCCAAGCGAGCTGTGACATTCCATTAAAGGATGATTTTGCTCCTTTTTCATCTGTTACTTCCATTGGAAATGGAATCCTTACATCATATACACCTCGTGGGGACCATACTCGAAGGTCGAATCCAAGCCTATCCATCCATATCATCTTTGTTTTTGAAACCTAGCATTAAGCAGGGAATGTACAACTCTGAATAAACATGCAACTAATCTCAAGTGAAACTAACCACAAAGACTGAACATGTTGTCTAGATTGAACATTCTTCAAGGATTTAAATAAACTAACCACAAAGTCCAGATCCACGTATACGTTGCAGAAACGGAAAATATCTTCCATTCGACTATCATTAATCTGGTTTACAAAGTCTTCTGCAACATCTCGAAGAGGATCAGGACTTGCATTCTTGTAATCTGATGATGCCACCCAGATTCCATCCTGAAATTTTAATTAGACTTGTGATCAGAGGTTGAATCACAGCAGATTCCATTGGGAGGGGATCACCTGGCATAAGAGAGAATTAACTACCACAAGAAACAGGTAGGGATTCTACCTCCATGAAGTCTTCCATTTGGAGTACACGGTCAACTGCAACAACATATAAACTGTCTTGCTCAACTTCTTCACCAAACTTTTTCCTCCATGTGGCACTAACACGCTACACAAAACATAGGGACTTCGATTCAATTCAAGTAAAATCACATAACATCTTACATTTGATCTCATGATAAATAACCAACTGTTTATCACATACATCTCCTAGAGTCTATAAATAAAGAATACAAATCAGCTCCTCGAACAACATTCAGCAAAGTATTGTGTCTACTTTGATTAACAAGACAATACACACACAGTAAAACTAATTAAGATAAATGCAATTATCTTTCTTTTCCTAAAGAATTGGGGGACCAAGGACAAACGCATACAAAGGATCATACACAATTGGATATGTAGTTATTAATTCCAACATTAGTGTTGTGTTGCTTGAAATGAGAAATTCAGTACCTTTAGAACAGTATCGTCTCCAGGTCGACCAATGCTACCTTGTATCGTACACTGAGGTGTCCTCAATCCACATTGTTCCAACTGATTCCAAAACAATAGGATAAGATCATGAGAACAATAACCAAAGACAATTGAAATGGAAATCGAATGAAATGAGCAAATAATGACCTGAACATGAAGAGCAGACCTCTTGTCAGGAGAGAAGGAGCGATTGAGAGCAAGAACAGGAGTGCCATCTTGGTCAACGGCGAATCTAACGCCGACTCCGAGCGGCCAGCCGTCGTGGGTCAAAGTGGAGAGAGTCCCGACGGAGGAAAGCTCCATGATACTCCTCGAAACCTCCGCCGGAAAGGGCTTGTGGGTCGAAGCGGAGTGATTGTGATTGGTCGACGTCAACGACGTGTCCGGAGCGGTGGAGACGGAACATCGGAGGGAAATTGGACGAGATGGGTCTCGTTTAAGAGTGATGAAATCGAGTTTGTCGGAAGGTTTACCGAAATTGGGAGATGGGAGAAGATTGAGAGCGAAGGATTGGGTTTGGAGCTTCATTTCTGTGATTGCTCGAGGAAAGAGAGAGAAATTGGACTGTGTCACAAGAAGATAAACTTCCAAATTAAATTACAAACCGGAACCGTATTCATACAAAACCAAATTTTCTCCGGTTCTTATCATGTTTGAGAAAAAGTCCCATGAATCCGGGAGAAAATAAGAATTCAAAACTTGACCAGCGCCAAGCATAGTCATTTCATCTTACCTCTTCAATTCCAAATGTAGCTCTAATGTGTTTGTAGATAACTAAATTTTATGTCTAGACTAGGATAGGATAGGAGACTCGTCACGGAGAAAGAAATTTATGAAGTTTTGAAGCAAATTTTAGTTGATAAATCTCTTGGCTCTGATGGGAGAATTTGATAGACATCTAGGTTTGTCGAAACCATGCATTGGTAGAAACAAAAATGACCCTTTCTCATTTATAATGAAGAGGATAATTCACAAACTACCTCAAGTCCTATATACAATGACATATTTTCATTGTTTCAATTTTTTAAACTCTTGTTTTCCATTCAATATAACTGAACTTTTGATGTTTTAATATATTATTTTGTAGTTTGATAAAAAAAAAACATATACTAATCCATAGTATTTCACAATCATGTTTTCAACACATTATTAATCGCAAAATCCATAAAAATCTATCAAAAGCTAGTTTGCAATAATAATATACTATATTTTTACATAATAAATCATTGATAAATAGTTCTCATAATGCCAAATAAAAATAGCTCGAAGGACAAAATTTACTCTTAGAAAACAATAAAAAACAAGACAATTTAAGATTTCATAAAATACTGACAGAGTGGAGCATAGGTATATTGAACAAGGATCTTGGAGAAATCGTACAAACCTGTCTCACTGCAATTAGTACCATTGAAGTTGTTGTTTTTTTTTTTTCTTTTTCTTATAGTAAATCGTTTGGTTTTTCTCTCTCTCTCTTTGTTGTAAACATAGTAAATCGATTAATTTAATTTGTTTAGACTATACTAGGAGTCTAAAATTCATGGATCTTGGGATGACTTTTTAACATGTGGTGGACTTGCAAGAAACTGATGAAGACATGTAATAAAGTTTCTGCTTTGAGAAGTCGGCAACCGAATATTTTGATACTACTATAATCAACACAATTTAAGATCATTTCATATATAAGAAGGGAAATGCAAAATAACTTGGGTTAATGAGTGTTTGCACTAGCCTCAAAATAGGGTTTCAATTTTGAAGCTCTCCTTATTCTTTTTGGTAGGATTTACATATATCATTTTTTGTTGCTTAGATATGATTTCAACATCATATGTAGCAATATATGAGTGCGTAGATATTATTGACGTGCGTATGGAAAGAAAGAGAATTAATACATCAAAGTTATGAGGTGGTGTAGTTGCGTTACGCTACCATTCAATTATCAATCAAGTATTTATTTGACCCCCTCACACTGACAAACTTAGAAAATAAGGAAAATAAAAGAAGCTCAAGAGTCATGCATGAGTTATAATCATTGCATCAACATGTGTAAGGTTTTTTTTCTGATGTTCCACCAATTCTTGTTTTTGATGTGTGTACATATAATTATTGAGACATGACTAATGTACAAATCAACTGATAAATGACAAGAAAACGATCAATAAAAACAATGTTGTGATTAGCAAAAGTAATATAATGCTCTACCTAATGAATATTCCGAACTCGTATATGGCCTTTAACCAAATCATTACAATTGCTTTTGAGTAATATAAATGTTTAAATTAGTCGTGTTAAACAAATGATACGTTTATAATGTGTTTATAGACCTATCTGTAATCCAGTGCTTTATCATTTGCTAATAATTTGTTTGTCAAAATAATTAGGCTTTTTATATTTATAATAAAAAGAAACTTTTCTATGTTCTTACTTCATTCTCTACAATCAGAGACAAGATATTTATTTCCTACCATTACTGACTCTTTTTCCTTGATACAATTAATGATTTGTATGCCAGTATGTGGCTTTTTAAGTCTGTATATAAGTTATTTGACATTTAAATTTATGGATTTAACTATTGGTTTAGTACAAATAACAATATGATTCATGAATTTTGTCTCTTAAATTTTATTGAAGCCTACACATCTCTAAAATACAGTATTTTTAAACTGATCGTCTAGACGGTGTTTAGGCACTAAATAATCGTAAATAATGTGGTTAATTTCGTTTCTTTTTTTTAGTCGTCTGATTTATTATTTTACTACAAATTATGAGATACAACGAGTAACTTTAACATATCCTTATGTATCCACGCCACCATGCCTTAACCTATCCTTATGTGGTTAATTTCTAAATCGTCTAGAAATTATAATATAAAATAACATAATTTTTTTTTATTATTACTACTATTATTTTTTTAGTTTTTATTATTTATTATTGTTCTATTTATAAACATATAGACCAAATTTTTTAACAGATTGCTCGGATTTACTGAAGATCACTCAAGACCCATCTCTTTGGCCGACATTTGATGCTCAGTGGGAGATTTTTGCGGAGCTTCGTGGAAGGCTCCCGCTTTTCTCTCTCACCCACACGAATCGCGTCAATAATCGTCAAGCGGATGGATTAGCGCGCGGAGCTCGAAAACGTCTTGTTGAATTCACTTATGTAAACTCGCTTCCACCACAGTGGATGCCAACCTCTCTTTCTTTTCAATTTTAATGTTTGGTTGAAAAAAAAAAAAAACATTTAGACCATCTTAGGTATTTTAGGTAAGGACTCGTCAACTAATTACCGCTTAGATTCTTAAAATCTTTGAGATGTAAAATGTATTGGAAGATTAATAAAAGAAGTAAGAATTCCAAAAATACCACCATTTTCTCAAAAAGTTCCACAAATACCACTTTAATCCACTTTAACCCTTCAAATATAAACCCTAAATATGAATTAGTTAACCCAAACCCAAAAAGCATGAATTAGAAATCCTTAAAAATCATTTTTTATATTTTTGATATTTCAAAAATTTAAATATAAAGTTCTATTTTTGGAAAAGTGGTATTTTAGAAACTTTTTTTAAAAAGTGTGCTATTCAAGGTATTTCTCATAAATGCAATGGTTAAGAAACAAAAAAAAGAAAATCAGAATGTCTTGGCTGAACCGGTTAAGTGAATATACCGGTCGAAGTATATATATCAAACATTCACGGCGAAAGTGTCGGTGGCAGTGTTTATGTGTAAGATAGCGTAACATCAACTTCTGCAATGAAACACTGACAATAACACTCTCTCTCACTTGAAAGAAAAAAAAAAAAAAGACTTTTAACTTAAAAAATAAAATAAAAAGGAACTGAGATTTCATATTTTAGGAAGATAGCTTGTCTCTCTCTGGCCCACACAACACCTCTCAGTGTCTCTCACTTTGTTGGACTCTCTTTTTTCTTCCCTTCTCTATTTCAACAACTCTTCTTCTCCAGACTCATAATCCTCTGCTCAGTTTCTCCAGAGAACAAGGAAGAAATGGGTGTGGATTTGAGACAAGTCATTGCTGGTATTCTCACCATCACCATGTTTGTCATGCTTGGACAGATGCTTCATAGAGATTACTATGATTCTCTTCAGGTACCCTTTTCTCTTGCCGACACTTTTTTTTTTTTTTTTGCTTTAATGTGAGCTAACTTGTTTTGTCTGATTTCTCAACTTCATTGTCTCCTTCAGTTCTTGTTTTTGATTCTTGTATTTGATGCCTTTTGAAGCAGATCCAAATTTTAGTAGACTACTAGGTTTTGTTCAGTGAAATTCTCTTATAGGGTTGTCTGTAGTAACAAAAGTTTCCATTTTTAGATAAAATGTGGATCCTTGATAGGAAACTAACTTAGGAGTCAGCAGTTTTGTCCTCTGATCATGTCGACATGATTGATTTCATCTCTTCTGGTGTAAACCAACAGTGAAAAAAAGTGTTGGACCTTTTGTTCTGTAGCTAAACCCAAATTGATTCTCAAAAGTTTTTCTCTTTTACCATTCTCAGGAGAAAATACAGGGAGATGGAAATGATTTTGAATTCGAAGGATCTAAAGTAACTATGAGAGATGGTCTTGTCGGAGCCGTTGATGGCGGTAAAGGGCCTTGGATGGAGGATGACTCTGATCTTAATCCTTGTTGGCCTTCTTTGCTTTCCGGTTTGTATTTTACTCAAAACTCTCTCCTCTACAGTTTCTTTCTTTTCAATTTCCATCATCGATTTTGCACTACTTTACTAAAGACCTAATGTTGTAGATGAAGACGCGGTATCATCGAAAGGGTATGTTACATTCTCACTAACGAATGGTCCCGAGTATCATATATCTCAGGTATGTTTTATAGAGACTCTATAGTTTGAATTTTTTTATAGCCTCAATTATGGTTTGCTTTAGATGTGTTGTTGATTGTTATCTCTTCTTCTTTGGTTATTTCTGTTTAGATCACTGATGCTGTAATGGTGGCAAAGCATCTTGGAGCAACTCTAGTACTTCCTGATATAAGAGGAAGCAAACCTGGGGATGAAAGGTTTGATTTGTTTTTTGTCAGTTCATGACTTTTTTGGTTTGTTAATTTGTCTCTCTAAAGGCTTCTAAA
This sequence comes from Odontarrhena argentea, assembly GCA_900406245.1. Taxonomy (NCBI): domain Eukaryota; kingdom Viridiplantae; phylum Streptophyta; class Magnoliopsida; order Brassicales; family Brassicaceae; genus Odontarrhena; species Odontarrhena argentea. Next base: position 28,961 of record OVAF01000113.1, on the reverse strand, counting down.
TCAATGACTTCACTGGTTTATCAGGAATTTTGAAGATATATATGATGCCAATAAACTAATTAAAAGCTTGGAAAATGTCGTCAAAGTTGTCAAACAATTGCCTGAAGATATATCTCTGAGGAATATAGCTATTGTAAAGGTCCCTACCCGAGTAACAGAAGATTACATTAAGGAGCACATTGATCCCATCTTCAGATCGAAAGGAAACATCCGAGTTGCAACATACTTCCCATCTGTAAACTTGAGGAAATCCTCACAGGATGGTGAAACTGATCCAGTGGCGTGTTTGGCAATGTTTGGTTCCTTGGAGTTACAACCGGCACTGAATGCAGTGGTTGAATCAATGGTTGAGAGGTTAAGGACTCATAGCAGGAACTCAGGTGGCCGTTTCGTAGCGGTAGACCTGAGAATCGACATACTTGAGAAGAAAAATTGCCATTCAACTGGTGTAGCAGGGTCCAAGACTTGTTACAACGCGCAAGAGATTGCTTTATTCCTGAGGAAGCTTGGATTTCCCACCGATACAACTATATATCTGACTCAGCCAAGATGGGACAGTAGCCTCAATATCCTTAAGGACATCTTCCCTAAAACGTTCACAAAGGTGTGTACATTTTTTAGTCCTAGAAAGTTTTTTTCTCTGTTTCCCTTTTTGATTTTGTCACATAACATTGGCAGGAGGCAATAATGCCGGCGAGTAAGAAATCAAAGTACCTTGAATCAGAGAATTCCGAGTACGAAAATGTTATTGACTTCTACATAAGTTCAAGAAGTGATGTATTTGTTCCAGCCATATCCGGTCTGTTTTATGCAAACACAGTTGGAAAAAGAATAGCTTTAGGTAAGCCTCAAGTGCTAGTTCCAGCAGAGATCTCAGGAACATCTGGCCGTGCTACAGATTACACCTCTCCTTACATCACAAAGAAGAACCACTTGGCATATTCATGCTTTTGCTGACTTTCTGGCGTTACTAAAATGTTTACAAAACTGCCTTCTCAATTTTCACACCAAGTGTAAGCAATTTAGTTTTTTTTTTGGTCTTGTTTTTCTTGTGTATGTTTGTTTCAATATAAGTTGGTTTTTAGGCGAGTGAGTTTATATTTGTTTGCCTTGTGTAGGAAAGAAAACTATTGAGATTTAAAATTTGATTATGTTGGCTCAAAAGCCTTTGCATTCTATACATTTTGCTCTACATTAGAACAGACAAAACTTGAGATTGATCTGAGTGTTGAGGATTTCTGATTGAAGGAAGAACCATGTGAACTTACTTTACTATCGGCAAGCTGTGATCTTGCTTTCTCTAAAAAGGAAAACTATGTACATTGTTCCTTATTTCTGTTGATGCCATATGAACAGTAGATCAAGTTGAGGAAAAGGTTTAAGAAAAGATTTGAATGGTATTAACACAGAGAATCCTCCGTGTAAATACAAACACTTTTGAAACCAAAGACTGAGCCAAACTTCCATTAGTACAACCACAAATCCAATTCAATTCACAGTTGCACTTTTACATCATACAAAAAGAAGAAATATGAAAGGGGACAAAAGAATTGGATCATGCAGTATACATGTGAAAATACTTTTACCATTTAAAAGAAAGAAAGAACGGTTAGAGGTTTAGGCCTTTGTCACAGGTAATCTATTATTGCTTCTGTAGATGCAGTATGAGGAAGAGGAATCTAGTTACTTTTTTATGCACTTCTTGAAGCTTTGTATTTACGGAACGGTTTCTTGAAGTAGACGCTCATTGGAGTCTTGGGTACAGGAATCAGTTTACCAACGATTGCAAGTGGCCAGCTGCAGAGGGGAAATAAATTGGTGATTTATAGTTTTCATTAAAGACAGTTTTCCACTTGGAAGAAATTGGACCTACCTGACTAATCCAATGAGGATAGAAGCAAGCCATAGTTGCCATCCGAGTGGAACAGTATGGGCAAACTGCCCGAGGAAAGTGACGATAAGTACCTGCATTTCATCCGCAAGTGTTTGGTAGCATCAGGTACAATAAAAGTGTCAAGAAAGATGAAAAAATACAAAGAGACTTTGTGGTATTGTCCTACCTGAAGTATAAAAGTGACCGCAACAATTCCGACAAAGAGAGGGTTCTTATTTACCCCCCGGAAAACATTCATTTCTTCAGGTTTCCTTGCATTGAACTCGTTGAATATCTGGTAGACTTGCATGATTAAACTCAATCCATATGGTTTAAGACTAGAGATGAAAATGGATATTCTATGTTTTGCTTACTTGACACATCACGAAGGCATTGAATATCATAGTGTTCTTCACTTCCAGAGCATGCGCATGGTTGCTGTCTTGGTTCAAGCCAAGAATGGTCAAGCCTGCAAAGTTGAGACTTAGGAGGACAGCCACTTGGTAGAATGACTGCAACATCCCAAGATTATAATTTCAGAGACACGCATTCTTGAAATACGTATAGTAATTGATAAAAAATCAAGACAGGGTTTTCTGAATAAGTCACCTGCACAAGCAAATTCCTCCACATGATGTTTGTTATAAGAGGTTCCCTGAAAATCCAGGAACAAACCATCAGAAACTATACGACTGAAACCACAGTATATCTAGTTTTGTTTCACTAAAATTATCTGAAACATATCATGTCCATGATGTACCTTCTTCCAACAGGGGTTCTATGCATAAGATGATCTGTTGGTGGCTCTGTAGCGAGTGCAAGTGCTCCAAGAGTATCCATAATAAGGTTGACCCAAAGCAGCTGTATCAAAAGAACACCATTATATTTCTTGTATTCTGGATTTTTGCCATGTCTTCAGAAGTTAAGCCACTTCGAAAAACCATGAAGGTCCATTCTCGAAAGATGGGAAAAAGATTAATTAACCTGTACGGCCTTTAGAGGGACATCGCCAGCAGACATTGCTGCTACAACATTGATTATAAGAGCCGCAACATTCACAGTAAGCTGGAACTGTATAAATTTCTGAATATTTGCATACACAGAGCGCCCCCAGCGAACAACCTGGAAGAGAAAATAGAGTTGCATGATTAGAAAGGCATAAAAGAATAGCTGATTAGGTACACACTAAAAAATGAAGGATAAGCTAAAAGATTTTTTATTTTCTCTAGACTAACCTTAACTACTGAAGCAAAATTGTCATCCAAAATGATGATGTCCGAACTCTCCTTAGCAACTTCAGTTCCTGATATACCCATAGAGAGACCTATGTCTGCCTATAGCACAAAGCAAGAAAAGAAAATTTAGATTTGAAAAGAAAAACATAACATAATATAAACTGTACAAGATTTATAATCTTAGGAAAAGGATAGAAGTTTTCAGACCTCGTGGAGTGCAGGAGCATCATTGGTACCATCACCAGTAACAGCAACAACATCTCCATTTTTCCGTAGTGCTTGAACAAGTAAAAGCTTGTCATTAGGAGAGGACCTACCCATCACCTGAAATTTTACCCAAAGTAAATGTTTAAAATAACAGAAGCAAGGTCATATGATCATTGACTGTTTTATGTTTAAAAGGTCATACCGTTATTCTCTTGGCTACTTGTTCTCTCTCTTTTTCAGATAGCTCACGGAAAACTTTTCCTTCAATGATAGTAGGCTCAACGGCATCTGTATCTGAATCAAGTATACCACACTCCAATGCGATTGCTTTTGCTGTTTGAAGATTGTCACCAGTCACCATTCGTACCTAGATTGGAAAAATATTTCAGTTGTAAACCTTAAAGATGACCTGAGCTTCTATATCATGAACAAGATAACAATCATGCATCAAATCACAACAGTATTATTGATGCTGCAAAAGCCAATCACGAAAATGCAGAAACAATAAATAATAAAGAGGAGCAAGGTCATTTCAGGTGATAGACAAATAAAAAGCATAACTGTAAAGTTTGAGGAGGCTAAAGTTTGAAGAGGATAGGACCCTACCTTAACACCAGCACTGGTACAGATTCTCACTGCTTCTCTGACACCAGGACGACAAGGATCCTAAATAGCGTAAATATTTGCCAAAACGAAAAAAACAACGAGATCAAAATCTTTGGAAGACAGGAAGATCTTTACATAGTCAAGATATAAACAAACCTCAAGCTACCCATTAATAATTTTCAGAATGCATACCTTAATACCAACAATAGCAAGCAGAATTAATTCATCTTCTGGCAAAGCCCATTTATCCAAGTCCTCCTGTTCCTTGGGAACTTCGTTCAGTTCTTGTGTTCTGCATGCAATGGCAACACATCGCAAACTATTTTTTGCCATGCTATCGATAGCGAGTCCAAAAAATTCCTGCACGACAGTTTTTAAACACGAATGTATTAAGTTTGGGATGAGAGGGCATAGTATTAGCAAACGTTTAGTCCTCCTAAGCTAACAGAGTGTGTCCTTCAAAAAAAAAAAAAACCGACAAGATCTTGGAGAGATTGTTATTTCCAAATTTATTAGTAAACCTCACCTTCTGGCTATCAATGGGCTGCAGAGAACCATTTGAGTCCATGTACTGTGTGCAGCAACCCAGAACTATCTCAGCTGCTCCTTTCCAATGAACAAAAACTTCAGAGTCACCCTGCAGTGAGTTAACATACTCCTAATAAGCTTCATTTAATAATTTTAGAGTTTAATACTTTTCTCATTCAAATGGCGATAAGAAGATGTTCATGTGTTTAATTACTGATAAATCAGCAGAGCATAGTAGTGAACTGAAGCAACCACTTGCTGCAATTCCCCACAGCCTTTTACTAATTCCATTAACTTTAAACTGGAGAAAGGATCAGGAAATTACTCGAAGCACAGCAACACCTCCTCGTTTTTTCTCTGAATTGAAAGGGAATGCATGGATGATAGCAGACTCCGACCTGATGGTATCAAACTTCATCCCCAACTGCAACAGTAACTTCTTTTAACAAATTGGCCATAAGGAGGAAAAATATGTCAAGGGTGAACCATAGTTAACAAACATTTAATACCTTATACGCCCAAGAAAGAATAGCCTTCTCTGTGGGAGATCCAGAAATCTCCACCTCTCCACCATCCTACAGTAAAACAACATGAGCACTAAACATCCATCATTTGATAACCACAGGATGAGCTTAGGGTAAGGAAGCCAGCACTTCGGCTCGTTCCAATAAATAAGAACTAAAAAGGTTCGACGATATTAGAGTAGAAAAACCACCTTGGGTTGAAAAACGTTTCCTGTTGTGTTCTGTGCCACACCCTCACTTATTAAGGCGACAAGTTTATGGTGGAGTCCAGAGGGGTTGTCTGCTACATCCATCTTAGCTCCTCCAGCATAAGTCTCAACCACAGTCATCTGAATTTGCAGGGTGTAAAGTTAGCTATCTAAGTGGTTATGATATTTTTTGTGTCAAAGAAGAAGCTCCCATTGTGTTAATATGGATTTTTACTAGAGACTGACCTGATTCAAAGTTAAAGTTCCAGTTTTGTCACTGCAGATTGTTGTTGCTGAGCCCATGGTTTCACAAGCTGAAAGCCTCCTAACCTGTTTAGCAATTAAAAGTGGTAAGGGAATAACCAAGTGGAAAGAACTAAAGTGAGAAGACCCGTCTTGATTTTTACCAAAGCTTTGTCTGCCATCATCTTCCGCATTGAATAAGCTAAACTGCAAATATGGAGTCAAAAAAAGTAGATCAACACCTGAGAAGTAGTTAGTTCTTTTCTGAGTGGATTATATTATTAAAATAGACTTACGTGAGGGTAACTGCTAGGGGAAGTCCCTCAGGCACTGCCACAACCACAATAGTAACCTAAACAATGCCAGAATTAATTGATATGTCTTTCGAAACTAATAATCACAATTCACGAATGTCAATTCACGAATGTGGAATTAAACTTACAGCGATGGTAAATATCTTTACACAATCATCTACAATGTCACTGACACTAGTCGTCCCTTTAATAAACTGTGTCTTTCCATCAGGATCTTGAGTAGTTCCGGTAAAATATCTGGAAAAAAGAAACTCGAGATTATAGCTCTAAATATGGCTTGAAGTTGTAAGGGAAAAGATTTAGTGCGAAGTAAATTAAATTACCTCACAAGAAGAGCCACCAGGACAACAACAGCCACTGTAAGCCCAACTATGCCAATGAAGGTAGCAAGACCATTTAGACGCACCTGTTATAAGAATACCAAAAGGAATTGTTAGGCTTCTTCAAGACATAGAGGAGACCATAACACCATAACAAACTGAGTAAGATGATATATACCTGTAAGGGAGTTTCTTCACCAGTATCCTCTGAGATACTTGCCATCAACAATCCCCATTCAGTATTGATTCCAACACCCGTAACCTGTTAAAAGACTTACAAAGAATAACTACCGGAAAACGTGTAAAAACAGAAGCAAGAAAAGGACAGAGATTTACCAGCATATTACCGACTCCGTCAGCTACTTTACAACCAGACATTAGAAAAGGGGATTTTTGATCCTTGTGAACCTGCAACAAAGGTATGTTAGCCAACAAAGATAAGATTTAAAATTGAACAAGCAGAAAAATGATGCACTCACAATCTTGCTTTCACCGGTCATGCTAGATTCATCAATAGCAAGAGAATGACCACTAATTAGCACTCCATCCGCAGGGACCTAGATGTATACAATACGTAACGGAAAAATGTAGTTTAATCCTCAAGCCACAGATGGAATGAACAGACAAAGCAAACCTACCTGGTCACCTATTCTAAGAGGTATAACATCTCCGACAACAACATCATAAATGGAAATCTTCACTGTTCTGCCTCCTCTCATGACCTGTAGGAGATTCGTTTATTCAATTATTAGCTCAAAGACATATAATTGCAAAAACAGTCTAAGATGTTAAAGCAAGCACCTCAATTTGGATATTTCTTTTTTCATCATTGAGGTTTTGAAATTGAAGAGATTGGCGATAGTCACTAACAGCTGAAAGGATCAAAAGATAAAGTGTTAAAAGGATGCATATAACATGGATTAGGAGCAAGATTTGTAATGCTGACTTTGACATAAAACTCAGACACGAAATGTAGGCAATAGACAAAAAAACATGTTCATACCTGTAACCATAATGACAAGCAAAACTGCAAACGCAATGCTTCCACCATCTAGCCAACCTTCTTTCAGACCCTGATGAAAAGAAAGTAGATAAGACAGACAATAAGCGGGTTCATGATACGGGAAATGAAGAACTTATGAGAGGGCATACACACCTCTGTCTTTATTCCCAATGCCAGCGATGTTACAGCCGCTATGATCAAGATGATCAGAGTTAAATCTTGCCAAGCTTCCCAGAGGAACATCTTTTTGCAAGAGAAAATTAAAAACGTATGAGTTATTTAACAAAGGAATAAAACACCAGCTGAAGAATTAGGAAAGAATTTTGAAGAAACCGGCACAAATGCTTACAAAAAAGTTTTTCCCCTTCTTCTTTGGATACGTGTTAGATCCAAAAGCATTCTTCCTCTCTATCACCGCTTTCTCATCCTCGTCAATTCCTAGCTCCATATTTGACTTCAACTTCTCTGCAACACCTTTGACCTGAAAAGTAGTAGTGATTGTCATTAGTGTCATTAAATCACATATAATGAATCGCAGTATGATTCTTGAATCATACCCCTCCATACTGCTGCAAAGAGGACATGTTCTGGTTCCTGGTCATTGACACAAGGTTTTCAAGGTCAATGTCGAAGTTACCGGTTGAAGCTGCTGGAGTTGATGATGAACCAAACCCTGAATCCCAAAGAAAGTAAGATCAATCATAGAAGAAAACACAATTTGCTCGATTCGTGGAAGAAAAAGAAATGAGATCATACCAAGCTGTTGTTCCCCAGCCAACTTAAAAAGCAATGCTGCCTGATTCACAAAGTAATTTCTGATATGAGATCAAAAACAAACAAAACAATTGGTGTTGAAATCAAAAGCTTCAAATGTAGAATACCCTAATGACTTGAGCATGTGCTCTGATCATCCTCCTCCGATTATCATAGTTTTCCTCTTTGTTTAGATCCAAAGTGTATCGAAATCGACGAGATGCGTTCAACACAAGTGCAGCTGACTGTAATTTCCACAATCAGATTCCAATGTTAAAAAAAAAAATCCACGAATCGAATCTCAAAATCAAAAAGCAAAACGAAGAAGGCAAATCGTACCCTCCAGCGACGGAGAGATTCGACAGAGGCGTTCTTGGTGTTATCAATGTCGAAAGGATCATCAGGATCGCGTTGAAGGTCATCATGATCAGAATGGTCATCAGTTTTGGCGGAGCCAGCTTCCATGTCGTCGTGACGCCCCGACATAGAAGTGAGGAGCAATCCATTGCTCGACGAAGTGCTCATTCTTCCTTCCTTGGTCTCACCCAGCTTTTTCTCCTTTGTTGTAATGGAGGAGAAAATAAAAAGAGAAAGAAGAAATATAGAGAAACGACCTTTTCGGATTCGGCCGTTTGGTGTGACGGGAGAGAGAAGGCCAAACTCGAAAGAAGGCTACAAAAACCGAAACACACACACACACACACCACCTTTTTCTTCTCTTCCTCTCTGTCAATCACAGAGAGAGACTAATTTTTGAGGTTTGGAAAACTACAAGTCAATTGAAGGAGGTCATTACTATTTTTGGTCTCGGTTCCCGGAAATGGCGGAAAGCTCGTTTGTTTTCTTCTCTTTTTTTGGGGAAAGAGGGAAGCCTAAGAGATTTACCCGGGAACATGCCGTTTATTTTACATTCCATATCTTACTATAAATTATTGGGACCCTAGACTCCAGATCTAGCTGCAAATTTTTTTTAACTGATATTAAATTACAAATGTATCAATTTTTAGGTATATTAGATCCTATAAAACATTTACAACTCTTCAAATGTGATTGTGCTTCTTTTTTTTAATATATATATATATATATATATATATATATTTTTTTTTTTTTTTTTTTAAACATTCATCAGATTTTTTAGCTTTCCAAAATGTGATGATATTTGGTGGAAATGAGTGTATAGCCAGAAAAAACCACACCTAAAATTCAGGTAAAACAGACCACACCTAAAATAGGTTTATTGAAATACGTAAACCAATGTTAGAATTTGTTGTAATATATATAAATATATATAGTAAATGAAAATTTTATAATCTAATAAAAATACAAGGAAGATATATATTATAAAAAAAAAAAATTGTTTGAAGAGAAGCAATGTGGCAAGATTAGTGAAGTTGCAGAGAAAGTTCGTAATAAACTTGATGAACGTGTATACAACATAAACGTCACTTGGGTTGCACGACATAACCAATCATTCTTTCCATTTTTATATTCAGTATCGCATTATCTACTAAATACGCTTCTAATTATATTCTATTCATGTCGTATCCGTATCAATAAATAAGCTTCTGAAAGATAATCAAACTCACAGATAANGGCCGACCAAAAATTTTTTTTTTTTTTTTTTTTCTGGTGGTGAGTGAGATTCTAAATAAGTTAAACCAAGGCCTGCAAGATTACAACGGACTAAAAAGCCCAAAGAACCTAAATCCAAATCAAATTTCACCAATATCACAGGTACAAGGCAATTAATTTGAATAAACAAAGTCTTAATTAGCTTTGCCTAGATTGCCCACATTCTCTACTTGTCCGTATTTGAGAGTTTGGGGAGACTCATGCATACGCTAGTAACCTTCTTTTCCCAATGATTTTTTTGTAAGTTAAAAGCTAATATGTCTCCCCAATCATGGTTCCCCGCCATTCGTGGGATCAAGAATAGGGTAATTCACCTCTAAAAGAAGGATGTTTCATGATAATATATATATCTGTAGTAGTACCCGAGCGGTAGGCAAGAGGGTTGAGTGAGAATTCTCCTACTTTATTTAATGAGCCTTTTATATATTTCGGAAACCAATTTCTCTCACTATGAGACCCAACACATTTTTTTTTTCTCTCTTGTATCCCAAACAAATCGGGTTATGCGAACTGGATTCTTTTTGAAAATATTTGAAGTATTTTAAAGCATGGCATATGGTATAATCATTTTCCACAACTTTGAATATAAATTTTAGCTTATGGCGTTTTGCGGCATTCCATCCAAAGTTTGTGTGAAGAGATCTTTCTTTTGCCTCAGAGTATTCCAACAATTCCAAATATTTTCCTCGACCTCTCTATGTAGTGATGCCAAGGTTGCTCTTTACCCTTTTATTTTATCTCTCTTGGAGTTTTTAAGGAGAAGATGATTAAAGATTTTTTGGTGTTAATCAGTTGGCCCGAGAGGATTTCATACATCATTTGCTATTGAAACATGTATTTTAAAATTAGTGTTATTGAATTAGAGATTTGCAAAAATACTTTACAATCCACTAAATTTAAACTTTGTTTTCCAATTTTGCAGATCCAGAACTGAAAGACAAGGTGGTGGAAAACCTGCCTCTATTAAGATATAAAGACCTACCGACTTTAGGATTTGGACCACTTGAGCCAATTTTGAAGTTCTGTAAGGAAGTAGTCAACAAAAGGTGTGCTTCCGCATCAATAATCAACACGGTAGAATGTCTAGAGAGCTCATATGTTACATGGGTGCAACAAGAACTCAAAATCCGGTATACCCAGTAGGCCCTCTTCACATTGCATCTGCAACGCAGACTTGTAGTTTACTGGAGGAGGACTAGAGCTGCATTGAATGGATGAACAAGCAGAAACCGAGGTCAGTCGTATACATAAGCATGGGAACCGTAGTTCTAATGGAGACCAAGGCAGTTATGGAGATAGCTTGGGGGTTGTGTACGTAATAGCAACCAACCTTTTTTATGGGTCATCAGACGAGGTTCCATCCTTAATGCATGGCTTCGACAGGATAGAGTCCTTTCCAGAAGAAGTCAGAAAGATGGTCGCAGGAAGAGGACATGTTGTGAATTGGGCACCACAGATTGAAGTACTTAGCCATCCAGCAGTGGGAGGCTTCTGGAGTCACTGTGGATGGAACTCAATACTCGAGAGCGTTGCAGGAGGAGTTCCCATAATTTGCAAGCCTTTTACTGGTGAGCAGAAGTTGAATGCAGTGTATATAGAAAGTGTTTGGAGAATAGGGATTCAGCTGGAAGGTGAAGTGGAAAGAGGAGACGTCGAGAGAGCTGTGAAGAGGTTAATTGTGGATGAAGAAGGTGCAGGCATGAGGCAGAGAGCGCTTGTTCTACAAGAGAAGCTCAAAAGCCTCTGTTAGAAGTGGAGGCTCCTCTTACAATGCATTGGAAGAGCTTGTCCACTACTTGAAGACGCATTGAACAAGCTGATGAACGTGTGTACAACATAAACGTCAATTGGGTTGCACGTCATAACCAATCATTCTTTGGATTTTATATCAAGTATTACACTATGTACTAAAAGTACGCTTCTAATTAAATATTCATGTGGTATCAATAAAATTTTAAGATACAAGAAAGAGTTTACTGCTTCTACATGTAGTAAAAAAAAAAGCTTCTGAAGATAATCAAACTCACAGACAAGAGACCGACAAGAGGTTTTTTCTCTTCTGGTGAGTATGATTCTAAATAAGTTAAACCAAAGACTGCAAGATTACAACAGACTAAAATTCCCAAAGGAACCTAACTCCAAATCAAATTCCATCATCACAGGTAATGATAACAACTTGTTTGTGTTGACATCTTTTCTTGCTTCTTATGGTTTCTCTGTTCTCACTGTGAGTTGCTAATGTCACCGGCTACTTCGATCATCTGATCAGCCTCAAGATTTGGGTCCTGCAACAAAGTGATTGAAATTGAATGCATGTCATCTTATGAGCAAATCAAACTCCAAACTTATGAATTCCTCTCAAGCACCAGACAGATGAACAAAAATTAAAAAACCGAAGTTCCTCACGTCGTTCTTATTTGCAGGCTGAATCTGGCCTATTTTATAGGCAGATTTGGATAAGTCGGATTTGGTTAAGTCTCTAAGAGCCCCCTGAAAGTATCATGTCAAAGAGAGCATTATTGTTAGTTCTAAAGTTGGACTACTTGGCCTGATCAATTTCTAGTTATTTTTAGTCCTATAGTCATAAAGAGCTAATAGATGAAGTTAATAAAGAAAGAGTTACCTTGTTTGCCCACATTAGTCCACATGCATTACAAAGTGTTCTTGGCCCCTCAGGTCCACGTCGCATCATTGGAGTTGACTTCTCACTGGTACCACAGTGCCGACATCTTAACATGTTCACAGCCATTTGAAGAAGGGAAAGGATCAGAGATAAGATTTTTCAACTAAGTATACCAAGATATAATTAACTTCAAAATCTATGAAGATTTGAGATGTATCAGTTCCAGATATGAAATGAATGAAGCTTTAGTGATATCTAGAAAAAGTTTATGCAAGTGAAAAAAACCACCCAAAACTGTAACCATATCACTTCTTTCCATGTTTCAGAGTTGGTTGAAGTTATATAAATAAAAATTTGACTATTTTAAAACTTACAAAACCTCTGGCTTCTGAGTCTCACTCCCTTCTACAGCCCAGCTCTGGTTTGAATCCCAATCCGATCCAGTAGATGCAGAATCATCATTGCTTGACTTGGCCGATGTGAATTGACCTTTCTTACGCTGCATTCTACATGCGGAAAAGAAACCTTACAAACCAGTATATCTCAAAAGATGGATATAACAAAAACCTCGTTGTTGAATTAGACATAAATCTACCTCAAGGCTACCTCCTTTCTGACTGTGTAGCGAATTGTCTTATCGAAATTCCTCCCTTTTCTCTTCTCCCTAAATCTGATCAATGAGGCCATCCGCTGCGGTTGACTAAGCCTTTGAGGGGCACCGGATAGACCCTGGTATACTTACTAGTCAGCAAAAGACTTGAGTAAAACTTATATTTCGTATACTATTAAATCTTTTATTTACCAGTACACTATTGTTCTGATGAGATGGTCCTACAGTTGTAGGAAGCGTCGTTGGTACTTCCCGTCCACCAAGTAATAATAGCACAGCTTGAACCTAGAGTAAAAAAGTATTGAGCAGGGCTTTAATACACGGAAATACAACAAGCATATGTCCTTGCATACAGATTTAAAATAGCTAAAACCGTAAAAGAACCAAATCGCTAGAAAGTTAAAGTCACCTTCTCAGGCAAGACATGGTCAAAAACATAAACTTGCCCCTGAAAGGACAATGTCAACTGATCTCCATTTTCACCACCACGGTCTACAACTTCGCCGCGTTGATCAGTTGGGTGAGAAGGAATGTCTGTCTCCACTCCCTCATTCATTCCATCATCAGCATGGTCATCCATCATACCGTTTCCATTGTTGATATGGTGCAAGCCGTGATGTTCGTATTGCACATGCATTGGATCTTGAGGTACACCAATGTGCATTCCACCATTGCTTCCATGAAGCTCATTCATGGTCTCTTTTGATCAAGTAGTTACCGACAAAGATTCAAACAAACAGAACACTGATTAATAACTGAATTTTTCCCTAAAAAATGAAAAGCAAGACAGCCGAGACAGGTAAGGTCCAAGAAAATCGAAATGGTTCAAATAAGATCACATTAATTAAGTCTTCGAGACAAAAGAAAAAACTCTTACCAAAGAGAATCCCCAATAAACAGTCGCGTAAAAAGAAGCTCATTAACAGTTACTGGTTAGTCAAAATTCTTTCCCTAATGGATTAGATTTAAGCTTTTACTAGTTCAATACCACAATTCGTACAGCGACTCGAAAATATCAGCTTATATAGCAAAAATCTGCTAGTTCTATAACAACAGTAGATGAAAGAAATCGAACTTGAAGATAATCTCAACTAACAACACACAAACAGTATATATCCAAATCCAGCAACAAAAAATTCACACAGACACTCCACATTAAGTAACCACATAGATTCAATTAGATCCGATTGCAAAAAATTCAACTTTTTTTCACGCTCTTAACCTTGAGCAAAGAACAAATAGTAGACATAGAAGGACCAGAACATAGAAATTGCAAATACCCATATACGATTGCTGCCAACTACAGACCTGAGAAAGTATTAGCCAATTCATCAATTCCACAAACAATCAAAGAGACCCACTTCCCAAATTAACAGACAAATCCTTCTGACTTCGACAAGAACAAACAAAAGCTGTAAAATTGATACCTTGGGTTTCGGAGGATGACGAGAATGAAGGCAGTGGGTAATTCAGGATGGGAGATAAACTTGGATTTGGATTATCAAAAGAGCCAAAGGTTTTAGGGAACGAAAAGGGGCAAACGGAGAGAAGAGCCAAAAAGGAAGCTCTTTGATTGTTTTTTGATTTTTTTTTTTTTCTTCTTCTTATTTATTTGTTTTGATTATATTTCCATTCAAAAAAAAAAAAAAAAAAAAAAAAAAAAAAAAAAAAAAAAAACCCTTGGTACGGGAACGGCGTCGTTACAAAACATGGTAACCGTATTGTGTGGGCTACGCCTTTTTAGTGATGGTAGAGCCTATGGTCCACTGTTTGCAAAACTGGACTGGGTTGGCCGGTCCTACCAAAATGATTTTGGTGACTCAGTCTCGCTTGAGTCAAATTATAAAAATTGGGTTACCTGATTTGGTATTGGAAAATGTAAAAAGAAATCTACTTACCAAAAATTGGACGATTAAATTTCCAATTTTTTAAATATCAATTTAATGTATAAATTTTGATTGATTTCCTAATGAAATGGTTATATGATAGTTTTTTTGTCATTTGAGGCACACCGTATATATAGACAAACATAATATATATATGGAGTTAATTTTTCGTCAATAAATTTAGTTAAGTCAAAACAATGTCGTTTAATTGCAAAAAACTGTCAAAGAACCTGAACTCTTATTTTGGACGTCGAAATCTTCAACCTTCAAACTATGAACGTTTAAATCCTCAAAATATCATTTTAATGCTTAAGTTTTTAGATACGAAAGGAACCAAGACTTGAGAATTTTATGCAATTTTCTCTATGTCTGCTTTTAAAGTTCCCACAACAATATGTTAGAAAAAATAATAGGATTTTATTAAATTTTTAATGGGTGTATAAACATGGGAAAAAAGGGCTTTGGTAACTAAGATGGTAATGCATGGCTCATTTTAAACAAATAGTTGGTCTAGGCGTGAAGCATTTCGAACATTTTAATTAATGTTGCTCTCCTCAGTAAACAGATTTGGTGGTTCCTGCAATCCTTAATTCTCT
This sequence comes from Odontarrhena argentea, assembly GCA_900406245.1. Classification (NCBI taxonomy): domain Eukaryota; kingdom Viridiplantae; phylum Streptophyta; class Magnoliopsida; order Brassicales; family Brassicaceae; genus Odontarrhena; species Odontarrhena argentea. Next base: position 13,820 of record OVAF01000113.1, on the reverse strand, counting down.
ATTTTTTTAAAAAATTACTCCAAAGTGGGTAGGGAAGTAGCAACGATTTCACAAATGTGTAACTCTCGATTCTAAATGATGAAATGTAATCCCGTGATTTTAAACCATCTTATGGTTAAAACTTAAAAGTCATCATTCACATACGTGATATACTCACTATGGGAATAAAGTGGTAGCTGGCTCATTCATCATCTCATGGCGAGGACCAAAACATATTAACCTTCCTTTTGCTCAATCTATCATAGTGATTTTGGTTTTTAGGCATGTTGGAGGAGTAATCTTTGATAGATGTGTTTATTTGGTAAAAAAACTGATGACGTAAGTCGTAAATTTCGCAGAGTTTTAAAAATCCATCATTTCTAAGGGTGCACTTCTGGTGGAATTGGCTATTATTCTGAAAATTCACCAAATGCATAAAAAATGAGTGGAATAAAAGTTCCACCTATTCTGCTGAACAAACTGAATTTGTTCACAAATTCTTAAATAATTATTCCTCTACAATTTTTAAGAGGAATGAGTGGAATACAATTTTTTCTCTATCATCCGTATTCCACTAACTCCTATTCCACTAATTTTTATTATGTGCTACCAGTTGCACCCTAAGAGTCTTTACTTACCTAGTATAATTCCTATTTCGGTATTATTTTGTTCGAAAGATACATGCAAAAGATTTAAGAAAACTAGGTTTGGATGTGCCGTTGTCGCTTTTGGATATATCGATTTAGGAAAACTAAATTCAGGCGATATACATAAATATATATAGATTATATATATTGATTTATAGTACGTATTCTTGCCATACTAACAATTATATGTGTGCATTAACTACAACTGAAAATAATTATATCTCCTGGTATTTGAGATGTTTCCATGGTTTCTAATAGCTCATTATAATTTTATCAACGAAATAATAACCAAGCAAGAAGAATGAGGAAGAAGGAAAATAAGGAGAACAACATATCAAAAGGTCAAGAAGCTCAACGAGACACATATAGATCGTTACTCCGAGTATTTAGGATCACTCAATCTTAAATACAAATTCAAGTGTCTCTGATCTTGGTGTTGACATAATATAAAACCAGAAAAATTTGAGGATCAAGACAATAGATTTTCGTTTAGCAGAAGAAAACAAACATCCTTCATTCCACTTGCAGATGATAAATTTAAAACTGGAAAATAATGGTTTGGAAAACAAGTTATAAAATTGCAATACATGCATAATAATGTATCATGTATAAAGTCTCAAGAGTTGGGTAGAAGATATTGGTATGGAAATTATAAACCCCTAGCTCTTGTACTCCAAGAACTATATACCTTTTGGGATTGGAACCAAACTCGGAACGTAATTGATGAGAAGGCCACAGTACGATCTCACAGTAAGACGAGCCGCTTGTATGTATCTACCCTCTGCCACAATGTGCAAGATACTCTTGAGGACGTCGTCCTGCTCGCGATATACAACAACTTTGTTCCAATCGCCGGCGGCAAAGTAAGTCCTCCAAGGAACAAACTTATCATCGCCTCTGGCTGTTAGGAACTTGTTCCATGACATGGTTCCAGTACTGTCTATCTTAGTTCCCAACCATACTTCTATATGTACTGGCTTAGTCACTAGTAGACAAAATTGCTCCTCTCCAACCACTGATAAATCCAAACCACAGTGAGGAAACACATTAGGAAGAGACGAGGTTCGGAATCCCTCTGCTGAAAAATCAAAGGTTAATAAGAATTCATGATTTGGCGTTTCTTGAGTAGAAGCAAGCCAGTAACCATTTCCCTTCACGGACATGCCACAACTCCCACGCACTGGTATGAACCAGTCGGTAGCCACACCAAGATTCCTCCACGAGTTAGAGGCAAAGTCGTACAATTCAATGACCGTTTTATTTGGGTGACGAATTTCATCCATCCTCAGAATCTTGTAACATGAGGACTTTCCATCAAAACCAAGACCATATACATCAGACTGTTTGTAAGATTTTATTGGTTGGATCCACCTGGTTTCCCCTGTACATGGATTCCACACAACCAGTCTCTTGTCCACGGTGTTACATAGCAATAATCCCTCACAGTGAAACACATTACGTATCTTGACTTCATTTGAAGTGCTAGAAAGAGGATCAGCAAGGCTAAATACACTTGTTACCTTTGCAGATGGAACAACCTCGTCATCGTGGGTTCCACGGAGACTGAAGCTCACTCGACAAAGCGTAAAACCAACCAGCATGATGGTCAGAGACTCCCTAGGTGCATTATCAGAGTGCTTCTTTACAAATTTCTCATCTTTGATCAGAGCATTTAAGGGCTTGGATGTCAATCTGAACCGTGCCACAGAAGCCGCTGGGACCCTAGAGAGTATCTCCTCCACCAATTCCTCTGGAACGTTCACTGTGCTCCGTTTCCTCGTCATTTTGGAAGCAGACTGTGATAATGAAAATTAAGGTTTAATGATGTAAGATTTGATTGTGAGTGGTAGACAGAGATTTGAGGAAAAAACAAAAAAAACTTGCAAGGAAAAGATAAACAAATATTTTAAAGAATCTAGAAGACAAATATGTAATAAGGAACCTCTTTATTAGATAAGATTATGGTGACAAATGGAGACATTTTTTTATTTTATGATTTTTTTCTTTAGTTGTTTTTGAATTTTTTTTTACCTAAAATTGTTTTTGAATTTTTTTTTAACTAAAAATAGGTGTTTGAATTCAGAAAGATATCTTAGATAAGAGTATGAATACAAAATTTATATTTATATTTTAAAAAATATCACCTGTTTACTTTCCAAATTCAATTGATTTGCATTTTTCGTATGGAAATGTTTTCTTTTAACTAAATGAAATATCAAACTTTGGACATTTGTTTTTTTTATATAGAAGTGTTTAGTAGTCAAAATGATAATAAATATATTAGGTGAATTTTTTTTCAGAAAATAATTTTTCTTAATATTATTAATGATTAAAATATTATATATTAGTTTGGATTACATATATGTAGAAAAGAAATTTGGAAAATTTGGTTGGCTAGAAAATAAAATAATAATAAGTAGAAAAGAAATCAAACTTTTAAAATAACTTGATGTTTTGGTTTCTCGACCATCAATCAATTATATGGAAAAATATGCCGTCAAATTTTGTTTCATAAAACATAGTAAAAGATGCAGTGTCGGCCTGAGTTTTAGAAGGTCGCAAGCTAGAAAAAATTTAAAGGTGGTAAATATGGTTAGAAGGACATGAAACACTAAAAAGTATATCAACTATACCACTAAACTCAATAAACTTTCAAGAAATGTAGCTAGAAGAACTTGAAAAACTAAAATGCATAACGACTATATAACTAAACTAAATAAACATACAAGAAAAATTGGCTGAAATTATTTTTAAAAATAATGGGCCGCAAACACATGTTTGGCTTGCTTGGCGTCATGGCCACCACTGAAAAGATGCATTAAGTGAACTTGATCTAGTAACAAGTGATAATTTCACAGAAGACATGTAACACTAGTATATCTGGGATCGAGTCTCACGGTCTATCATGCCTTCTGCATTATGCAAGAGTTGGTTAGTAAGTTAAACAATAGCACAATTAATACTTTAAGACAGGAAAGACGGTGTCTTAATTTAAGACTCACAAACATAATACTTAAATCAATTAAAAGCTTAAAACACCCCTTTTAGTAATAGGGATGCTCTTAGAATTTTAGTTTTAATTAGATTATGTTTTTAGGGAAAGAGAAAGTGAATGTTATCAGATTAGTTAGGTTTTCGCTCAAGTTATCACTTACAAATTAAAAGTTACAAATATATTCTAAATTCTTTAGTTATATATTTCTTCAATTCAATATATAGATATTTAATAACAATTGAAGATTAAATTTATAACATTATAACTAAAATATCTAGATCATCGACAACAAAATCATTGTCGACGTACGAGAATACCAAAAAAAAAAAAAAATCATTGACGTACGATAATACGATATCATAGTTAATATTTTAATATTTATTACTTTGTTTGTTGACACAATTAATGATTTAATGTCTAGCACTTCTTGTTCTACATTATGTTTAACAGTCTAAGTGAATTATCCGGGAACTAAATTAGGGTTTTGTTTAAGTTATAACATATATATATATATATCCCTATATATATTTTAACTTTCAAATTCTTCTAATCGAATACATTCATTGATTAAAAAATTAAAGATTAAGATTGTAAGGTTAAAAGTAAAACGTCTAGAACATAGACAACAATAAAGCATTGACTATATAACTTTGGTTAATTAATTAGAAATTTTCTGGAATATTTGAGTGGATCATTTTTCGAAAATATCATTTAATTATTTTTTTAATATCATTTTTTAGGATTTAGAGTACATTTAGTGATAAAACTTTATAGAGTTAGAGTTTAGTATTCACTAACTATTTAGATTTAAGGTTTAAGATTTTAGGATTTAGAGTCAAAACCTTTTTTTTAGGGTTTATGGTTTCAACCAGAAATCTATGATCATAAACCCTATTCTAATTTTTTTAAAAATATTAAAAATTATAATTTTACTTTAAATTGATTTTCAAAATGTGGTAATTTTTTAGAAGTTTAGCTCAAAGTGGTAGTTTTAATATATTGAGATATTTTCAATTACCACTTTGAGTCTTTGACCATGAACATTCATTAAATGTTGGTTTTATGGTCAATATATGTTCCACCCTCACAAACCATACCCCCTAAAAATTAAACTCTAATAGTTATTACATACGATACCTAAATTATATAAGATTTTAACCCTGTAACATAAACCCTAGGAACCCTAATTCAATTATAAACCCTATATTTTTCGCCCTAATTCTTAAAACCATTAACCCTAACAAATGAATCAGTTGTAAGAATTTTAACAAAATTGAATGTGGGAAGTGGTATTTCCCACAATTTCTCTTTGAAATCCCTCGTTAATTAATTAATACATTGTGTATAGAATTAAATTTTCTCCAACATTTTCGATATCGCGCTTTTATTCCCTAAGTTTTGTGGTTGTAGTTTCATTCTCAAACTAGAGATTGACTTTGCCAATTAATTAAGGTCTCAAAAGTCAATCGTTAAACAAACCATTTATCCTAATATAAATCACACTCTCTCTTCTCTCTTCTTCCCCAATTCGAAATTAAATATTTCTTGAATTTAATGCTATGGCGAAGATTCGAGGGGGAAAATTGTAGGAATAACATTTGCATATAGAAATATAAGAAGAAGAAGAACTAGAGCAGTAAGGACTCGAAGTAGCATAAGTTGAGGAGGAAGACTTGGAGATAAAAATAAATGAGGAGGGTCAACAAGCGACGAGTGTGGAGGAGTGAAGACACGAAATGGAACAAGTCATGGAGGACGATTTGGGAATAAGAAAAGTCTGAGGAGGAACAATTCGATGACGAGCGACTCAAAACGATCATTTTTTTTTTTTTGTAAATTGACAATAGTGAAATTCTAATGTCCTGTTTTTATTATGTAGGGATGATGATATTGAAGACATCACAATTCACAGATATCACGGTGGATCTTACCGTTGAGGGAGAGGNGTGGGGGGGGGGGGGGGGATATGCTTGCGGATACTGATGATGATAATGTTTTTGGAAATGATTGTGAGTTCATATTTGTATGCAATATAATAATTTCATTTATATTTGCATGTTAAATCTTAATGTCTATTAATCCACATATTAGCGGGGTTATTATTCATATCATCAATAAATATTTCCGATAAGAATAGAATTAATTAACACAATAATAGAATAAAAAAAGAACTAACAGAAAAAATAAAATAATTAGAAAAACATAAGCCAAAGAAATGACCATTTTAGCTAATTTTCCCCAAAATATAAAGATTAAAGAGTAAAAGTACATAAGATAACTTGTGAGAGATAAAGAGAAAGTATAGAAGTATCGTCTACGGTCTACCTCGACCATTAAAAGTTGATAGCATTTCCTGCACCTTTTGATTTAGCTTATTGACCTTCCTCTTCGGGTCCTTTAAAAAAGGAGTTCTCATAACCCCTAGGTCCTTCAATAACTACATAACTTGTCGAATTTGAACCAAAGTTGGAACATAACTGAGGAAAAATGAATGGCTGTAAGATTCGACACCAGGGTGACCCACTTGTATGTGTGTATCCTCTGACACAATGTGCAAGGTATCGTTGGAGACACCAATGTTATCGCGACACACAACAACTTTGTTCTGCTCGTCGGCCAAGAAACTCATCCAAGGAGAAAAGCTATACTTACCGGCTTTGGCTGTTAGGAACTTGTTCCATGAAATGAGACCACTAGTCTCAATTTTAGCTGTCACCCATACATCCAAATCTAGTGAAGCAACGTTCGGATAATGAGTTACGAGTAGGTAAAGTTGCTCCTCTCTGACCACTGATGATAAAGCCAAGACACAGTAAGGAGGAAGATTATGATTAATATCGTAAGGAAGAGGCTGACAATGGAATTTCTCAGTTGAAAAAACAAAACTTAGTAACCAATGCTGAGATGGCATGAGTGGATTATAGGCAATCCAGTAATTTTTTCCTTTGGAATACACTCCACCTTTGTTACTATCTCCTATGGCCAAGTAATAATTCGAACCAAGATCCCTCCAAGAGTTAGAGGTGAAGTCATAGACACTGTACCGGCTTTCATTCTCAAAGCACTCCATCATTAAGATTTTGTAACAGGAGGATTTTTTATCGTAACCGAGAGCATAGTCACCCTTGCAGCCGCCAAACTTGGGCTTGATCCACTTGGTTTCACCGGTACATGGGTTCCATACCACAAGTCTACTGTCCACGGTGCTGCATAGCAATAAACCGTCGCAGTGATAGACGGCGTATATATCCACCTCTTCAAACGGATTATAAAGAGGGTCTTTCAGGCTAAATCGACCTGTGACCTTAACAACGTTGTTATAAATTCTGTTAGTATCAACGTTCACTAGAAAAACCCTACTATCAGCAACCATGATGACTAGAGACTGCCTTGGTGCATTAGCGGAGTGTTTCTCAGCTAATTTTCCATCTTTGATCAGAGCGTTCCATCCCTTGGATATCAATCTGAACCGTGCCAAAGAAGCCGCCGGAACCCTAGAGAGAATTTCCACTATCAGATCCTCCGGAAGGACCGGAACATTCAGCGAGTTTCTTCTCTTCGTTGCCATCTTGGATCAGACTGCAAAAATTTAGCGAGAGAAGGCAACGGAGAAATTCTGTTGGAAGGGTTAATATTTTTATAGGAACTAGATTTAGTATCATCCCCTAGATATGCACGAGTTTGTTAATTAAAAAACATAAATAACAATTTAATTATATATAGTGACGTTTAATGTGTAGTTTATCCGTATCAATCCATCTAAAATATGAGAACGATATACACAATTTTCATATCTTAATCCAAGATACCATACCTATCTATAAATTAATGTTGTTGACAAAAAANAATTAATGTTTTTAAAAAAAAAAAAAAAAAAAAAAAAAGTTTGGAACATCTCATGAACATTATATAATCTTAGTGATGGATTACTAATTTATCTTTTACTCCACAATTTGTTGTGATAATAAAGTCGGGATGTTTTTTGTTTAACTTGTAAATTAAAGGAGAAAAGTCATCATCGGCTTGCTATTTCGTTGAGTAATCAAAACTTAATAAGAAAATATCGTGTTATATTGTTCCTTTTGACTTTTGAGTGATAGCAAGCCAGTTCCACACCGACATCTCCCCAAAAATTAGAGATGAAGTCGTAGATTTTGCATTGACTATGACATGGTCTTTCATTGCCAAACTAGGGATTTATTATCATAACCGAGAGCAATAACATCTAGCTAGGCTTGATCCACATTGTTTTCCCAGAACACGTACGGATTCCAAACCAGCAGTCTGTTGTCCGTGTTGCTGCATAGCAATAAAGCCGCCACGCCGCGAAATATAACCACCTCTTCTAACAGATTAGAAAGAGGAACGTCTTTCAGGCTAAAACAACTTGTTACTCACAACTTCTAAAAGATCAGAACGTTCCATATTTTGGATGTTGATTGGAGTCGTACCAGAGATACCATCGGAAGCCTAGAGAGTATATAAAGCTCCACGTCTACCGGAGAGAATCAGAGATGGAGAGAAAGCAAAGGAGATATACAGAGATTTCTTACGATAGTAAATAAATATAGATTTTGACCTCACATTTAAAAAAATTAAAAAAAATAAGTAAATTAATTTATGTTTTTTTTAAGTCTTTGTTCAAGGGGAGACCAATAAACAAACCAATTTCTACGTTCTTTCCCAACTGATTCATACCAAATGTCCGACAAATTTCGTTCCCTCTCTTTAACCTGATCCGATCTGTTCCTGTTCACTGAGATCTGAATTGAATTGAATTGAGAGATGGCGAGGAGTAAAGTGGTTAGTGGTCATGGGATATGGAAATATTTCAACCCTGCTTATTATCTCCGAAGGCCCAGGCGTTTAGCTTTGCTTTTCTTCCTCTTCCTCTCTGTTTCCCTGCTCGTCTGGGATCGTCAAACTCTTAACCGAGATCACGAGGTTTCTGTTTCAATTGCAAGAAGATGATAACCTTTTGTCTTTTGTTGCACTTGTCCGTTTAAAACTAATGGTGACTTGCAGGTCGAAGTTTCCAAGTTACTGGAAGAAGTTGAGCGGTTGCAGCAGATGGTAAGCTCTTTCTTCTCCTTCTTCTCTTGCCTTTGATGTCACAATGGTCCTGTTCTGCGTTGTTCTGATTAACTTATGATGAGCTTATTTATTGGTATAATCTCAAATTCATTATACTGTATTTTGCTGCTAGTTAGAAGAGGTAAAAAGCGAGGATATACCTGTGAAGAGTTTGAAAGATGTCCAGCAAGATCCACTTGATGCTCAGCGAATGCAGAGAGTTAAAGAAGCTATGCTTCATGCCTGGAGTTCTTATGAAAAATACGCCTGGGGACAAGATGAGCTTCAGGTACAGTTTTCATGTTTATTTTTAATGACAATGTCTACAAATGAGAATTGATCTTCAAATTAAAATGCCTTTTTAGAAATTTTTTGGTATGGTTAGCTGCCATGCTTTCAGCTTATATAAGCGTCAAGACATCCAAGTATTGTGCTGTTATTTTCTGCGTGCTCGTATGCAATAAATATATGACTGCGAAGCAAATTTGTTTCTATTTTGTGTTATCAGCCCCAGACAAAAGATGGCGTTGACAGTTTTGGTGGCCTCGGTGCAACTATGATTGATGCATTAGATACACTTTATATAATGGGTCTAGATGAGCAGTTTCAGAAAGCCAGAGAGTGAGTACATTTCTTCCCTCCTCGCCAATTTCTACCAAGATTTCTTTCTGGCATGACTTGTTCAGAAAGGCCTGGTCTGATCTTTTTTTGAGAAAAAATTTGGCATTTAAAACTATGGCACTTGGAATCCCAACCTCTGTCATGTAAAGAAGAAGTGAACTGAGTAGAATAGGAAAGGGTATTGAATCTTTGTAATGACATAGTGCAATATTCACTGTTGACAGTAAAAGTAGAACTCAAAAAGGTAGCCTTGTCAAGAATTTTTTTACAAACTATTATATCTTTCTGGCCAAATCTGCAAGCTCCTATAAAGAATCATGTTTCTGAGCTATCTGATTGTTTTTTGTCTCCTTTAATGAAAGTTAGACTCTCAAATTTTCCAGTTCATGCTCCCCAGGCTTCATATTCTTATTGTCTTTCATTTGCAGGTGGGTTGCAAACACATTAGATTTTGACAAGGATTATGCCGCCAGTATGTTTGAGACAACCATAAGGTTGCATTTAACAGGTTTACTATGTTGTTTTTGTATCTGTCGTCAGAAGAGTCATCTTGTTTAGGTTATATACGTTGGTCGGCATTAACAGAATATGTGGACTATGAGTGTTGCATCTGTATGATATCTTTTCTCTTTGTTGGATTTCAGAGTGGTGGGAGGGCTTCTCAGTGCTTATGATCTTTCTGGGGACAAAATTTTCCTTGAAAAGGCTAAGGATATTGCAGACAGGTTATTGCCTGCATGGGACACTAAATCGGGTATACCATATAATATAATCAACTTGAGACATGGAAATGCTCACAATCCTACATGGGCAGGGGTACGTCCTCGTTTACTTGATGTCTTGTATGTCATATTCTCATTACCACGCCTTTATTATTCTTTGTTGATCCTGTCATAGCCACAAGCATTGAATGCCTGCTTAGTAAATATGTACTTCCTCTTCTTTTCTTGCAAATTTTCATATGCCCCAGAGCTTTTCATAGATAGTGCCATTTTGCTTTGTCAACAGAAAATGGATTTGTCGTCTGCTTTTTTTTTTTTTTTCTCTGGTTGAGGTAGATTCCCGAATATGTTAGTAAAGGAGCTCCTTAGAGGCCACTGCAGTTTTTTTCTTTTATGTTTCATCTCGTCAGGAACAAATGATTCTGCATTTCACTTTATGTGGTAATTCGTATGCTTTTTGTGTCTATATTATATTATAGATTTTCTTGTAGCAATCATGATAAAAGCAGAGCTTTTCAATTGACTAGATATGGTTTCACTAGCAAGCTCATGTTTAATATGGATTAGGGAATAGGTACCATCTGATTGATTTGGACATTTCTATCGGGTGCCATCTGATTGATTTAGATATATAGTTCATCAAGTACATAAGGTATTTTGGTTAACTTGATTGAATAACTTTCTTTTCTGTACTAGGGAGACAGTATTCTTGCAGATTCTGGCACTGAACAGCTCGAGTTTATTGCCCTTTCCCAGAGGACCGGGGACCCAAAATATCAGCAAAAGGTGCATATCTCCTTTAACTTGTAGCTTGGTTGACTTACCACATTTTCAACTGCCCAGCAGAAAGATAGAGATGTGTAAAGATCAAAGATTGGGGATATATAAATTTATTGGCTTATACTATATGTTTGTATTATATACTTGTTAGATATTGGAGTCTGAAATAGGTCAGGATACATATTGTCATAATGCGTAGGAATAAATTTGCAACCCAATGACCTGTTGTAACTCGTGGTCCAGGTAGAAAAGGTTATTTCATTACTAAATAAAGACTTCCCTGCCGATGGTTTACTTCCAATCTATATAAACCCCGAGACAGGTACTCCATCATCTTACTCAACCACGACCTTTGGTGCTATGGGAGACAGGTATCTTTTTCAACCGGATGCCCATCTGATCCCTTCTGATTTTTGCTTTAGTCTGATTTGTGATTGCTAATATTTTGCATACAGCTTTTATGAATATCTGCTCAAAGTTTGGATATTTGGGAACAAAACTCCAGGAGTAAAACACTATAGGTAAATTTAACTCTTTTCTACTGAGTATATAGTATTCATGTCTTATAAATGAATGCAACATTGGAACATCTGAAAGCTGATTGAACTCATCTCAGCCAATTGTAGTCAGCTGTCATCACATCTATCTCTCTGCTTGATCTATATGTTCTTCCTTTCTTTTCTGAAAGGGAAATTTCATCATTTATTAGCTAAACAATATTAATTAGTACTGTTATGGCTTGAAATCTTGGCATCAGAGATATGTGGGAGAAATCAATGAATGGTTTGGTGAGCTTGGTAAAGAAATCAACACCTTCGTCGTTTACATATATCTGTGAGAAGACTGGAAGCGCTTTAAACGATAAGGTATACCTGTCTGTTCATTGTTTCCGTGGTGTTACAGTGAAATTAATTCGTTGCCTGGCGTTTCCAGTCTCATGTTTCTTTCTCATCTATATTCAGATGGATGAATTGGCATGCTTTGCTCCTGGAATGTTGGCTTTAGGAGCATCTGGGTATAGTGATCCTGCTGAAGCAAAGAAGTTTCTCTCGCTTGCTGAAGAGGTAAAGCTATGGCTTGAATGACCTCTGGTCATAGATATATCAATAGGTGTTCCAGAAATCCCCATATTATCTGTGCTATTTGGTTTTAGGTTTGTCAATTATGCTGTTGGAGCTTTAGCCTTGGTTTCTATTTTCTGCAGCTTGCATGGACATGTTATAACTTTTACGAATCAACACCAACAAAACTGGCTGGGGAGAATTATTTCTTCAACTCTGGGAATGTATGTCATTTGCCTGTCTTTTCCAAATACTTTGTTTTATTGTGCGCTAATCTTTGTTGTTTCTGTATATAATATTCACAAACATGATGATTCAGGACATGAGTGTTGGAACATCGTGGAATATCTTGAGACCAGAGACTGTTGAATCACTGTTTTACCTCTGGCGGTTAACTGGCAACAAGACATATCAAGAGTGGGGCTGGAATATATTTGAAGCATTTGAAAAGAATTCTCGCATAGAGACTGGATATGTCGGCTTGAAAGATGTAAGCCTTCCTTAGGCGCCTAATTAGATCCCACAGCAAACTGTATTATACCCCATTCCACCAGCCTAACAATTATCTTTGTACAATCTGATATCTTTTCCAGGTTAATACAGGCGTTAAGGACAACAAGATGCAAAGTTTCTTCCTTGCTGAGACGCTCAAGTATCTATATCTCCTCTTTGCGCCCTCAACGGTCATTCCCTTGGACGAGTGGGTTTTCAACACGGAAGCTCATCCACTTAAGATCGTGCCCTGGAATGATCAAGTAAATCCCAAACAATCGAACAGTGTGATGCAACGCAAACCGGCAATCAGATTACGCCAGAGGCAGTTTGGTCGGGTTAAAAAGAAATAAAACTCGGTGGAGAGAGACCACAGTGTGAATCTTGGGAACCTGCATTCTGATTCCTAGGGAGGGGTCCCTGTGGACAAATTCTTAACCGGGTAATGGGATTTGGCTTGGCTATCCAAAGACCCTGTAATTTATGGTCTCTGTTTTACAAATTCAAGGAACCATTTTCAAAAGATATACATAAAGATAGACACNCCTTTTTTTTTTTTTTTTTTTTTTTTTTTTTTATGGATAGGCACTTGTATTAATCGGGATTAGAGATACTAAAAAAGACCAAAAATCTGCGGACCTAAACGGTTCATTATACAAAGTTAATGTTATATTCATTTCAAACAACCTTTTTTAATCCTATAACAATGGGCAATTAAAGTGTTATGAATGTTCGAGCAATTGAATTTTCTGAATTTTACACGTATGGCTTTTGATAACATATTCAAATATTTGCTGAAAAGCTCCAAACGGACCATTGTTCAAAATTTGTTATTATTTAGTGGGTGATAAAATTATTGAGTATTGTAATGAGTATTGTTTATTTGATCATCCGTGTAATGGAGCTACGTGCTTAAATTAGTATAAGCTATATTAACAAAAAAACAATTAGGTCTATTTGGATGCCGTCAATCTCTACTTCAATAATCAATATTTTGTCGTTTTATACTTTAATAATGCTATCGGTGAATTTCAATTTTTTTTATTGAAAGAATTCAATCTTTATCTTTCGATTTATTACCTTCTATTACTGAGAAAGGGTAAAAGAATTATCGTGTGAAAAATATCAATTTCCTCAAGAGATAAGAGAACCACCATTATAGTCGGATGGATCTGATCAGACGTGGATCTAAACGAATTGGACCTAGCCATTCTAACATCCCTAATCGAGACAAAGCAAGCAAACATGTTTGGTTCAGATGTACAACTATACCTAGTGTTTTGTACCCTTAGACCACCTCCATCAATGGTTCTAAAGGGGGTGCTTAAACTGTTTTGGAAAAAAAAATAAATGAAAAATACAATTATTGAACCAAATAGTTAAAACACGCTTCCTAAATTGGCACTTTTAGAACCGGTGCTTACATGATACGTGTCATGTACCACTTGGC